>DWTA01000477.1:0-10329 GCA_018236805.1 Plebejus anna | reverse complement strand
GACTCGCGTTTTCGCGAAAACACTACCTTTTGTCAGTAAGGTTGAAAAATGTAATCACCACTGTCTAATTATCCGTGTTTTCGCGAAGTCCCTATAGTCCCGATAATTCGATTTATCAAATCATCCTACAATACAGCTACACAAAAATAAATCACCGCTGCAAAAACTAATCATACTTGGTTTTGTGGCATAGCAATTTTTTTGCTGTCAAATTCTTTACCTGTACTGTTTTTATGAGTCATCTATGTGACATTTTACTTCCTTGGACATGACTACTTTGAATAGGACTTATCACAGTAAGTAATTGAGATTGAAAATACAGATTTAGAGCATAAAAATCACACATAAATTTTTATTACTATTATTCACTTATTCCATTTAAACAGGTTGAAAATTTAACAGCCAAAAAAATAAAGAAAATGTTTTAAAATTTTCCATTTTGTACCTACTATAGTATCTGATGTGAAGTTATATTTTTAAAGAATTTAACAATACCTTTGCACATTTTAATACGTAAAGCATAATTTTTATAAATTATTTAATCTAAAGCACTTGTCAATCAGAAATCAGATAAACTGCTAGCATTCACAACAGAATTCAGGCAGGAGTTGGTACAAATAAAATATGTTCTTTGTAAAAATGAATTAAATGATCAAATCTAATAAACTTCAAAGGGGATAATATGGACCAATGAAAACAAAGTAAATACCAAAAAAAGCTGATTTTGATATAAAAAAAATAAAATTAAATTTAAAAAATAACTATTTTTTAACTTCTTTCAGCATTGTAACAATAATAATTGAAAGACATGCATATTTTTTGTAGTTAGTATTTTAAATTTTTAAAAAGTATTCCTCATTTGCAGCCATCATATTTTGTTAATTTACAATATGAAAACAATTTTAAGGTATTTCACATTTCCATTTCTTTTACTTTATTTATTAAAAAATATTAAAATATCATGCACTTGCCTTTTAGGATTCATTTTACTTATAATTAGACATCGGATTATATGCATTTGCATACTTGCATATGCAAATGCATATAATGGGGCTTTTTAGGCGATAGTGCATATATTGGCATTTTTTCGTTGATAGTGCATATTTCGGCCATTTTATGCCCTCGTAGTCTCCAAACTAGCTATCATAATACACACCGAGGCCACGAAATAGAGGTATGATAGATCAAAATACTTCAAATATATGGCCCACCCTTGTTAGACTTCTGCAATACACCCGATAGGTACAATATCTTTCAGAAAGAAATTAATGTTTCTTTGTAATTCGCCACATTTGAAAAAAATTTTTATAAAGTGGGTAATGAACTTACATGGGCATTGGGCACTAAGTTGTAATTGGAAAGAAGAAAAAAATCCTGCATTTAATGGATTTAAATCAATTATGAAAATTGGCGCACTTATTATAAGCAACACCAGAAAACTCTTCGAAAAAAAAAAATTTTATAGTATTTAAGTGACTTGAATGTGCATATTTCGGCCATTTTTCGTGCATATTTGCATGCATATTTCAGCACTTTGATCGTGCATATAATCCGATGTCTAGTTATAATGATCCCATGGAAAGCATATTTATGAACCAATAAGTGCAAAAAACAGTTTAAATTCAATAAATACCTACTTTAACTTTCCTAGCAAATAATAATAATTATGACTGTTACAAATTATAATAGCAAAGACGAAAACAAGTATAAATTATGTCAAATCACAGTATTTGTTTCTTTAAATTTCAATAATTTAAAATAATATATTTCAGCCTGCTGGCAAAATAGTATGTCATATGATCCATAATGTTTATTTTCAGAAAATTCTAAAGAACTGCAGGAATGTTTATCGAATCCACATGTAAGAGAGATATTACAGTTGTTAGACAAATCACCACATCCGGATAAATTAATGCAAGAATACATGCAGGAACCAATATTTACAGAGTTTGTTGATGCCTGTTTAAAAGTTGTGCAAGATGAGCCTAAAGATGATTAACTCTGCAACTCCTAAGTGTTTGATTTGACTGCATGAACAATAGATTTTTAAGAATGCGCGATCAAAGAAGTAAGTTTAAAAAATGATAGCCATATTATCTACAGCCAAGTAGTTCGAGCTATACAGAGTGTAACAGAAAATTAATATTTTCAGAGAATGAAAACTCATGACCATCAATTCTGTGACCATGTTTCTACAAGAAACACAGATGGTCATGAGTTTGCCTATACAAACATTAAAAACATTACTCTTAGCACTGTTACTTTTAGAATGATAAGGAAGGAACTGTAATTTGTTACAGCCTGTATAATATTATAATGTAAGTACCAACATTCATAATAAATATTATTGATAATACCTGTTATGTTTTGTCATTTGGAAACATTTTGAATTAAGTATATTTTAATAAATGAAATCATAACATTAAATAAAACAAAATAAACCTTTAAAAAATAATTTTATTATTATTTCATTCATTAATCATTACATGCATTCATGCTTGATACAAGGCCAATCTTATCATATTCTCCAATGCTTCAGATTTCTTCTTCTCTTCTTCGAGTGCTTGCTCCAACTCCAAAATAGAGTGCTCACAGAAGTTGTATACTTTTATGTTACTCTCGACCCTTTCTATACTCTCTTCTACCATTGTACAATATTTATCTTCCAACATCAGAGGTTCCATAGAATCAAACTCGATTTTACGCCGTTTCGCTTCTATAAAGAAGTCTATATCGTCTTCGTTACTCATATCTTCATTATCTAGCGAGTACGCATCAATATCATGTAACCAATTGAAATTCCTAAACTCCTCCAAAACCGGCTTGAGATATATCGCAAATGTATTGTCGAAGTTGTGTAAGTCTTTTATTTTTTCGTAAACTATAACATTTAATACATCTATTAAATCGTAGTTATGGTAGTTCTGACTAAACTCCTCGTATGGCATTTTTACTATAGACGCTTCCTCCGGGAGCAGTGCAACAATTTTACAAGCTACTTCCTCGGGGTTTTCAAACCATCCTATTTGTTGGCAATACTTTTTGACATGCTCCTGCACATTCACATCAGTCAACGGAGTGGGAGGGACTTTAGGCGTAGGAAGCTTTAACCTCTCCATAATTCGCTTAATGGCACAAATATTATCAGAATTCCTCACGTTACTACAAATAAATTCATACGGTTTTGGGTATGGTGACATATCATTTAAATAATTCTTTAACTCGAGTGGAAATGTGGAGTAATTGAACAAATCCTCGTTTGTAATAACTGCAGTCAGTTTTGACACTGCTTCATTATAATACAATATCAGTTTCACTAAATTCTTTTTATTCCTTGGTTCATATTTCAATCTGCACCATATTTCATTACCTAAATATCTCTGACATATTGATTTCAAACAATCTATTTCTAGCGGCGGCGGCCGGGGATAGTTCCTAGCTAGCCATCTCAGGGCCTTTCTAGTCATTGCTGTTGCAGCTTCTCCTAAATTATCAGATGCTATTGTAAAGAATGAAAAGTCTGATATAATATTTTTGCTTTTGTATGAACGTAACATTTCTTTTAATCTATTTAAATGCATTTCTTCTGGCACCATGATAGCAACAGGTATTACCTGGTATGAGTGTTTGTTGTTGATTGCTTCTTCAAGAATTTCGATATCTCGATCATCAGTTACAAAATGTAAAATTCCATTTGATCCTTCAATAGCCTCTGTGACATAAGTAGGATTTTCCTCACTGAACATACTAACGGATATTGCAAAATCCATGAGGTTGTTCCAAGACTCTTTACCGACATACAACAAACTTTTACTTGCAGCATGTTCTTTCTTATCACTAAATGCACTCGTGATCCAGTTGCTGACATTGATTCTTTTGTAAATCCATTTGGATGATTCAGGTGAAATAATAGTTACTTTCCAGAAAAAACACTTATCGTACGGATACTGGATTTCTTTCATGCGTTTTAGGAAAGATGAACGAATTATATCAGCTAAATTAAATCTTTTAGGTGCAGGTATTTCATTCAATTCTCCAGAAAATTTGTAACCTCTGTGAAATGCGTTCATATTTTTCAAGGATGATTTTTCAATAGATCTTCTCAAGCAAAGGGCTTCTTCTTGAGGAGTTTTATCAGTTAACCAAATCGGAGTATCTTCTAATAGACTTCGCCTTTTGTAGTTCCTAATAAAATTCTTTCTCCAAACATGAAACCATTTCTTCATTATCTTATTACTTCGGAAAATTTCTGCTTTCATTTCTGATATACAAATTTCATTTACTAAATCGTTAGTAAATTCATTGCACATTTCTTCAGCATACTCAAATAATTTATTTTTTATTTCGATTTCTTCTTGTAACATTATTCTGACAGTTTCATCCACAATGTCAGTCTGTAACTCACTAACGAGCTCATTAGATTCTCTTTCAACCCGCTCTTTAAATAATCTTTCTTTTTCTTTTCGCTTCTCTTCAGCTATTCGCTTTTCTTCAGCTATCCGTTTTTCTTCAGCTATACGTTTTTCTTCCGCTTTCCGTTTCTCTTCGGCCTTTCGCCGCTCTTCAGCTAGTTTCTCTTCTTCCAATTTCTTTTTAAGTTCTGCTTGTTTTCTTTCTCTTTCCCTCTTTTCTTCTTCCAATCTTTTAAGTTCTTCAATTCTTTTTTGCTCCTCCTGTTTTCTCCTTAATTCCTCTTGTTTTCGTTTCTCTTCGGCTTGCTGTCGCTGCATCTCTAGCAGTCGCTCCATCTCTTCTGTTTTAGCTCGCTCCTGCAAATCAGTCTCCCCACTTCCCGCTTGGTCAAAAGATTCATTACTTTTCTGATCAAAGTCGTATACATTGTTGTTTGGCATTTTTACTGAACTAAAAATACTCTCAGCAACAGTCGGTGCTTTGTTTTTAGATTGAAAAATAGAATATTTTGTTGTCGCAGGAAACAAAGGTTTCTGATTCACACTTTTAAACAAGCTGCCGGGTGAAACTGCAGTAGTTTCAGAATCCCCATTGGTTGTAGCTGCGTTCTGCGACGAGTCCTTAAAGGAGCCAAATACAGCAGTGGGATTCTTAACAGGATCTCCTTGGGATTTTGCAAATATGTTTGAACTGGTCTCTGAGGCGCCATAAGGCTTTGTAAATAGACCACCACTACCGGTATTAGAAAATATACTTTTTGGACCGAGTGCTTCATTATTCGAAGTAGTAGGGGGTAGTATTTGTTTGTTAGCACTTACAAATATATTTTTACTGTCACCCACGGTAGCTTCGATTTTCTTTTCTCTAACTTGACCAAATATAGATTTTGGAGCCGTTGATTTCTCGAAAAGATTTTTTGAAATTTTGAAATTCTCTGCTGCAGGTTTACTGGCGGTATTGAAGATATCAGAATTATTTTTCGGTTGCTCGAGTGTATTGGAAACCGGTAACTTATTTTTAAATAAATTTCCTGACGAAAAGACGTTTTTCTCCATCTGTTGAGGCTTAGAAAAGGTAAAAGGATTTCCTTTGTCAATTCCTGCAATTTTTTCATTTATATGTTTAGCTTCTTCACTGGATGCAACAGGTATCGCTGGTTGAAAGGAAAAAGATTCTTCCTCCTCAATTTCCTTGGGTATTACGAAAAAATTAGGAATTTTCCTTGGAGTGGTGTCAAATAACGGTTTACTTGGTGCCACTTTTGGAGGTTCGATTGCCTTTTCTACTACTCTCGAGATGACATTCCCCTTCGATAACTTCGCTAACTCTGCTTTCAACTGCTTAATATCTGTGTTTGTATCGTTAATAGTGTTGTATCCTAAGTCCTCCGCGAGTAGCGCAGTTTCTTTCAAAGTACCATTACTATTAAAACTCGAGTAAAGATTATGAGTGTTTGCATCGAACGATGGTAGTTTCCCTCCACATATAACATCGCCGACTGACATTTTTCTCTTAGACTCTATTAGATTGACCGCTCTCGACAGAGGGAACGGGTCGCTGTCCTCTATGAACTGCGTTCTATTGAGGACGATAGATAACTCCTCCGTGCTTTTAGCTAATCTCAAGCCGTAGTGTGTAATAAATGCTTTCATAGATTCAACGTTTTCGAATGCTAGGTTTTTCATGAGATATTCGCCGGGGAACAGAAAGCCTCCTTTCGGTGCGTAAGCTTTAACGATTCTAGCGAGTGCACGAGCGCGGACGTCGTTGAAATATCTTAGAAGAATACACGCTTGTAGATAAGTAGCCTCTTCGCGTACTAGACGGAAGAATTTAACGTAATTGTTGTTGTCTAACGCAGCAAATACGTTTAGTGCGAACGTGATGGACTTCGACTTTTGTATTTCCTGCGGCAACTGTTTTACCTGCAAAGGAACAGAAGATCAGTTTTTTAACTTTATTTCACGGTTTAACTTTAAATTCTCAATTAAAAAATCAAATCTGTTTTGATCTTTTTTAAATTTTAAGACTTGAAATTAATTCAAAACGAAAATACTATATTATTTTAGTAAACAACCAGTACAATAATTAAACACAATTTGCATGGTCAATAAGTCCATATAGATTTACTTTTTATGTTTATTATAACTATGTATTATACATATACATACCTCCCACCAAAAGTTAGCATCTCCAAGATTAAGCAAAGCGATGTAACTTCTGAACTCGGCTTCATTTGGTTTCATGTGCGGTTGAACGTCAGCGTACATGTGTTTGAGTGTTTGTAAGCATTTGGTCAGGTTATCGGTGTTAAGCTTCTGATCGAATTGTGTATGCTCCAAGTCAGCTAACCGAGCCCCACAGTGGGCGTGGAACCGAGCACAGATTTCGACGAGGCGAATGGAATCTGTGAAATAGAAAAGGGTTCAATACCTATTGATAAAAATAATAAACGCTAGCTAATCGAATTTTAAAAAATACATAAGTTATGAAGCTGAAATTCTGGGAATACTTATTTTTATCGCTGTCTTTATTTTATTTAAAAAATCAGCTAAACTTTTGACCTCGTTGCCATCACTATTAAATTCTTGTAGAACTACCTGTAATTACTCATTCTTTAACTTGAGAATTCGTAGATCTCAAGATAGGGAAACACACATTATATAGCAATTTAACATTTTACAAGTAATTTAAGTGTTTTAAATCTAATTAAAGTGTGTGGCAAATACAAAAAAATATTGTTACCTGCACAACACAGGGCCTGCTGTGTAATATCTTTCCGTATGGAGCGAAATCTGTCCCACATGAAATGGAACCAATCAGCTAATGTCACCTGAAACATGAAAAATAAAATTATGCTGATTGATGCCTCCCCACATAGACAAGCGCACCGCCCGCCAGCGCGCGCGTTGGCGAACGCGCCAAGGCGCTTGTGAATAATCCACACGCTTGCGACAAATGTCCATTGATGTTTCCGACACCGCGCGGCTAGCTCGTAAGCGCGCTGGCCAGCGTCAAAATACCTACCGCCAATGTGCCAGCGCCCGTTCTAGACATTGGGCCAGTGGCTGGGCCATCGCGCTCGCCAACAAAAAACTACATTTCATGTAACTTTATTAGTGCTAATTATCCAATATCCGTTTAGTAAAATGATAATAATCATCATCCTTATAACTAAAAACAGAGGAAAAAAAACTTGAGAGGTGTCAAGGTACACTCGGATGGAACGAAGTTATTTCTTATATACAAAAAAACCTGTATACACTAAAAAAATCGTCGCTAGATCACACTGTTCAATGCGAGAGAGAGACAGAGAGAGAAACACGCTACACACACTTTCGTGTGTGACGCGACACACGACACTTTTGTATTGTTACAACTTTTCGTCTAGCCCCCTTTCGCAACGCGCGATAAGGAACTTCGTTCCATTAAGTAATTTCTCCAATTACCTGTCTGGGTGTATCAGCGATCTGCCGTAGATGTTCAGCTGTCATCAGCAGCACCCGGGGCGGTCGGAGCTCGTAGCACATGGGCATTTCCTGGTCGGCTGAACTCCGGCTGTACTGCTTGATCGCCCACGCCGGCTCCAGCTTGCCGTCCGAGTCCACCTCTGTCTCTAACGTCATCACCTGAAGATAAAATAATGGCCAATAGGTTATAGACTATAAGAAAATATATTTAGGGCCTGTTTCACCACTTCCTCATAGGGTGCCGGACAGACTATGCACAACTTATTTGACAGATTCTCCATACTTTATCTGTTAAGTTAAGTTGTGAATAGACTATCCGGCATTTATCACGAAGTGGTGAAACAGGCCCCTATTATATACTATATGGGCCTGTGAAAGAAAATAGGTGCTATATAATTGTCTTTAGGTGAGTGCAGCGTCTTCATTGTTATCATTAGTGCATGGATTATGGAAGATGTAAAAGTTTTTTTTTGTTATTATAGTAATTATTGAGATACAGCAGCTGTGACAGACACTCAGAATTGAGATAGACATACCGAGAAAAAGCGAGTGATGTAAAATCTCATTTTAAAATTTCCTAGAAACAGAATAACAAAGAAGATGAGGTGTACCTGATGTTCTGCCTGTCTGTGTAACCTCTCCTTCTCCGGACACATGTCGGGGCAAGTGCCGATGGTGGCCCCACCAATCTTCACCCGGGAACCAGCACCGCCCCAACTCCTCAGTATCCTGAGAGCAATTAAATTAAATGACGTAAAAAACATGTAATAAATATAGGAAGATAGAGGATCTCAGTAGAGAAACATAAGTAAACAACTAAAAGTTTTTTGCAGACCTCCAGCTTAACTAAAGATATCCACATATTTAGGTTCCATAGGTATAGGGCATATGCTATAGGATCCAAAATACCCTATTACGACTGATATCCTTCTGATAAATCTTGACCCTATAATGATACCCTTAATTACTATTTACTATTAAGACCCTTTGATAGGCTATGCATTTTTTAGCATATTTTGTAGCTCTGACAATGCTTTACTTCTCTTCTCTATTCTGTAGTTACAAATCACAATAGCATACAAGGAGCGCATCTTATTCTCTTTCTATACTTTGCAGCGGATTTTAGTAGCCCAGTAAGATTAAAAAAGGATTTATTTTGTTCTTGACATAACAGAATATGCAATTAAACAAAAATATCTATAAGAAAAAGTCACTTCTGTAGCTAGCTCACCTATCTCTAGCATCCAAAACCCTCCACTGGTCATCGGGGGTCAGAGATATTTTGGATCTCAGCTGATGAAGCTGTTCTGCCGCCTCCGCAGTGGTGAGGGTTGTTGGCACTGTCACCACAGCCACAGGTGGAGACTCTCTGCCACTTGCTGGCTGAGCACTAGAAAAAGTAAATGGTTGATAATTTTAAACATTACACTTGGTCTCATTACTTAATTTTTTTCCTATATTTTTCTTTCATACTGAGAAACTAAGAATATTTGTCTGTCTTTATCTGTCAATTGTCATGTGCCTTTTCCGCAGTATTGGAAAAAAACAGCAGATCTAGTGTAGTTACTAAATCAAAACTTGTAATAATAATGAAGAAATATTACAATCTTTGTTACTTCTTTCTATGCAAACAAATATCATACTTACATTGCTGGTTTGGCTCTAGCTTTCATTGTAGAAATAGGACTTCTTTTAATTACTTTTTTAACTTCTTTCACTGGTTTTTGAATGGTGTCCAATTCCATAGCTAAAAAAATTATTAATATCATATTTTAATAGTATCTGACCCACAATATATTATCGTATCTATTGGCTTGGTTTAATGTAACTAAAAAAACAATTTTTGCAATATTTAGATCAGCAATCTGCGTCATGAACAAACTCCAATAATATAAAGTTATGACTATTACATACAAGGGATATTAAGGCTGCATTTTCACCAGAGATGATGTGTTGCGAGGAATGTGTTTTTAAGACCCAATAGAATCACTGCTCTGAGCGAGGTCATTTCAAAGAAGAGATTCTATTGGTTCTCAAAAACACATTCCTTGCAACACCTGGTGGAAACGCAACCAATTATGGGAAAAGAGACACAATAGATATTCAATTATTTTGCGGTAGCATGTGGCCGTCTACAAAATTATTGTGAATTATGTAATTCTTACGTTTCTGTCTAGACAGTCTGTATATGGGCAGACCACTCATGGCGGACAACTCTTTCTGTAAGTCCTCATCGGGCAACCACTCTGGATCCTCCTCTCTTTTGCTTCTTGTTCTTCTGTAAATAACAATTTTAAACTATAATTTCATACAATATTCCAACAAACATGTATACCAATTACCAGGATCTGATCGCAAAAAGTGAGAAAAGAATATAACATTTTTATACTTTTTGTTCCTTACAGCGGCAGATTCTGTGTGTGAAACATGCAAGTATAAAATTTTA
>DWTA01000476.1:0-10337 GCA_018236805.1 Plebejus anna | reverse complement strand
ACAATTTAGTAGGTAAGGTTACACATCACAATGGACATATTTTTGCGGCAACAGAAATATCTTTCTTATAAGCACTAGATATAATTATGTAAAATATGTGCTTAAATTAATCCATCTTAGTTTTTACCCGAAAAACTTTAAGTGGCTTGGCAAAGAACAAAATATATTTTTTTAGTAAGAGGGTAAAATCAAATCAATATTAGCTCCTAACATTTTATAAACTCTATCACATCTCTATTCTCACTGGACTGCATTAAATCAGTGATATTCAAATGAACAAAAAATGTTATGTACCGACTTAATCGTATTGGGTGTTATGACACATTACCGAGCGGCGGGGGTCCGGCCCATCTTAAATACAGTCAAATCATCCTTAGGGATTTAACCCTCGAGAGATTAGGGGGCATTTTTTTTAAAATATCGCAGTGATTTTGAGATTTGAAATGACAGATTTTGAGAGGAAAAGTGAACTGGTTCTGTCTATTAGAATGCAGAGTAGGGCTTGATATAAAACATAAATAAAAATATCTAAAAAAGTATGACCTTTTTTGAAAGTCTGTTTAACTCAGTGTAACTTATCGTATGCAGTAATTTCTAATACACAAAAAAACCCGTAGCAGGTGCTACGATTTTTTGTTGCAGGTAAGTATCTCATTACTATATTTAGTCACACAGCGGACGTGTTAAATATAGACACTTAAATCTTATGCAGATCGAGTCATTTAGCTTATTTTCTTCGCAATTATAACGACATTTATTATTTATCTTGCACATTTAGCGGCGGCCATTAAGGAATATTTCGCACCGGGCAAATCAATTTTAATTGAAACATTCAATTAATCACAGGAACAAATAAATTAAGGCTGCATTCGATAAACGAGGATAAATATCCCTTTAATTCTACACGACGGCTAATCTGTCCACTTTCATCTGATCACTGGACGCTGGGCAGCCGGGGTAGGTATATTATAGTTGTTAGATATGGCATTTACAGGTTAATACTAGATTGCGTTTATTATAAGGTGTAAATGTAGCATTTCTTAATACATTACATGAAACAGATGACCATTATATCGCTAATAAGTTGTCTACATTAACTCTTAAGACTTCTAAGATTCCAAGATCATTATTTCTTCAGGAGTCGTATCAGAATTAGGATGTGCTTTACACATATTATAAGTTACCTATAAACTAATTATAGTAAATTTTGGAACTATATTTTTACTAGGTACTTTTAATATTGTAACTACATACTTTGCGCCCATAAGCATTATGCGCACGCATTAGTCTGGATAATAGTTAACATTGGGCTTAACCAGTAATTTTTGTCATTCTACGTGAAAAAAAAAATGTTCCGTGGAAAAAAACAAACAGGGTTAAGGCTTTAACCCCAATCTTCGCAGGATATTCATGGGTCATTACAGTTACAGTTTATAACTTACATTATGCAGCTTGTAATACAGCCCGCAGGCGTTGCAGACGGGTTCCCCGTTCTGGTTGCGACGCCACAGCGTGGTGGTGGTTGTCTTGCAGTTGGCGCACGACGTGCCTGCCCGCCGCGCAGCTGACTGGAGTGACTGGAAAAGAATGACGAGTTAATATTAATTTTAAAATTGGAAGAGAATGGAGAGTAAGTGGTGAGGTTTTATGGGTTATTTTATTAAAAGAGTTTGCAGTCAAGTACAAGCATTTAAAAGGAAAATACTCTTGGAAATTCAACTAAGAATGAAATTTCCTTCTCAAAAACGGAGCAAAGAACGCAATATTTATAGTTTAAGTAGTCTGACATCAATACAATTGAAAATACGGTTGAATATTAAAGAAATTGGAGATTAAAAAATTTTGATTCGTCCTTTTTATATCACGCGCGGAAGAGCCAAATTCTTTATAATGAAAATACTTTTATCCCTCATTTCCAAATCCCCAAAATTATTCAGTAACATAAACAATAACTTAAGGTAAACTGGGTAAACATATTTTTTTGTACATTCTAGTCTTGCGACAATTTAAAAAATTGAACCCATAGGGTTAAAACCGCGTAATAATTTTCAAAAACGTCTCAATATTTCTTACAAGCGGCAATAAACATTAATTTACTAGAGCTCCAAAATGCCGAAACGCGGTCAGACTTAAATCATTGGCCTTATTCTGGACATCTTTGTAATTAATGTCAGTTTAACAATTAATTATTGCACCCAGTAACGGGTTCCTTAAGGTGTTACATTTTAAGTGAAATATTAAGATAATTGTTATCTTTTCAACAATCTGTAATGAAAAATTTGTTTATCTTTACGGCGAGATTAAATGGCGCGACTACCGCAAACCGTACTTCGTTGAACCTTATGTTAATTTTATTTAGTCCCGTTATGTTTTTTTTAATTGAATTATAGTATGTTTATATTTGTATATTATATTCATTTTTTATCACTTTTTTTAACACACACATATCACAATTTGTATATTATATTCAAACGTTTCATACGTTTATACATTATATTCAATGTAGCTGTAGAAAGCTATTCTGAGACGATAAAAAAGATTAAGTATATTTTTGTCGAACACTTTTTATAAAGTTGTTTTTATTATCCTTAATTAATATAAACTAGGCATCTAAAATTTTACGTGCCTATCAATAAAACCAGATGTTTGCCACTATTAATGTAACGATCAATATTCAATTTCCTTACACAATAACAATTCACACAAAAAAGATTTACTAACAGACAGACGAAAAAGCTAAGTAGCCAACACACCTGCCCATTACAACACGTCAATCAAAAAAAACCACCCCACCAGTGGCCTGCCTCACTCAATTAAAAATGCATTCGTCCGAGAAACAAAAAACCAATAATAAATCCATTAATTTGTCATGTCATATAAGTTTATCATAAGAGAATATAGAATGGAGGTTTTGTATTGTCTGTTTGTCGTGAATAGTACTGTTATGGTCGAATTTAAATCGGAATTTTATTTGTTTTTCGGTTGCTCTATCATTTTACTGCTTTCTACAATCTAAATTAATTTCTGTAAAAAAATTGTCCTATCGTCTTTATACCAATAATTAATTTTATATTGTCTGAATGGAATTAGTATCTGGTTACATAGGATAGTTCTGACTTAAAAACAATTTTTACTTACGTGTGTATTGTGCCAGTATTATTAATCATACTGTAAGCCTTTGCAATGTAAAAGGTTAACAAATAAAAATGTTAAGCCAGTTATACATGTCTATACAGAATACCTAAATAGCCTTTTGCCTCGTCATGGCATCTCCTTTGTACCAGCGATTATACGCGCCATATTAGCCAGGTTAACAAATGATGCTTTTTCTATATTTAAAATGATCCATCATACACATCATGGATATGCCGCGGCCGTGGTAAAATTGGGAAAAAAAATAGACTGTCTCAGTTTAATTTGTAGGTAGAGTAAACTTGTGGAAAAGGTAGATTAAAAAAACTATAAATGAGTAATGTATTTAAACAAACACACGGAAATTATACTTTCTGGTGTAGGAACTTTATTATAGGTACTGAAATTTAGTCAAAATCGGTAGTTTAAAATTGAAACACCCACAAAACAATAATAATCTCAGCAGTGTGTTATTTGAATGTTATATAATAATATGAAACTCATTATATTAGACAGCACTTTTAATTATTTCGATGGCGTTTACAATCACACTTAGTAGCAAATATTTATTTACATTCCAATCCACATCCACAACTGTGATTAAAATTCAGATATTAAGTCAAACGCGAATTAAGTACACAGTACACAACAACTGTGATTAAAAATCAGAGATTAAACCAAATATCTTTAGATAGGGTCAATTGCCGGTAGTGTGCAGATAAGAGTTGGTAATCAACAGCATCCCCTGGGGTGAGGGTGGGATTACCGAGGGGTTGTTTATACGTCAGATAAAGTCAGACGTGATTTATAAGGATTTTCCAATTATTTTTATGATGTACACCAGTAGATGGTGAGATGTCCACGGTAAGTGCTGAAAAAGTTGAACAATATTTAAATATTTAGAATTTAGTATCTTGTACTAGTGTCTAAAGGTAAAAGCAAGTGCAGTATTGAGGCACTTTCGGACGTCAAATTAGTCTGTTTATATTTGCACAGATTTTATAATAATAGTATCTTAATTGAAACCTTTATTACCTTATCACAATTCATAGTAATATTATACGTAATATATCGTTGTTATTATGCTCAGAAAATAAGAAAAACTAAATTGAATTGTAAGTAGGAAAAAAATCGTAGACCTGCTACGGCGTAGCGACGTTGCTACGCCACTAGAAGAACTAGAACAAAATACATTTAGTTCTATGTTATGTGTGTTGAGTTAGATTTATTTCATAATACACTGATATCATTATTATCAAATCAACAGATAATAAAAGATCCTTTATCGGCCTGTCCATGACATAGCGAAAGTACCTGTTTTTGTCCGAACATTCCTCGACGAAAGTGTCCTCGACAGTTTATTAAAATTGTCAACTGCATTCCACGATTATCTCCGACAAAGTACTAATTCGGTACATATTGTACTCCTTTAATTTTCAGTGTAGTGTAAACTCAAAGGAGCCCGGACAATGACAGCTATTGTGGGTATAAAAGGTCTTTGTTGTTTAGATCAACGATTACGTCACCGAGTGGACAATTCGGAGTTTGTTTATTGGGATTTTTTATAATAAATGCCCGTTTTGCTTACCGCTTTGTTCGCTAACTTGAGTAGTCCTCTTACTATCGATTTTCGATTTATATTAAAAAGTGAAAAGGACAGAGTTATAAGGTTCAGAATAGGGACATGAAAATTTTAAAGAGATGTGTTTTGATATCAATGAAAGTTAAATGATTATGAATGGCATGATATAATATAATCATAAGATATTTATCAAGCATCCCCTCACACGTACAATAATTTCCATAAGCAATACTCCATTAAAGTCGAAACCGAAATTATACATCGTTTAATTAACACGAAACAGGAGTCCGCAAGTGATTCAATAAGCCACCCACATTAAAAACATATTTCCATCTCCCCCAGCGATCTCGACCCTCCGAACACCTCCTAATCAAATCAAATCGCAGCCTCCTCCTTAATCTATCCGCCTATCTACGCTGAAACATAAAATTATACTACAAAAAGGGATGGCCGACCCCTCGTATATTCGCCGACGCGAGCGAAACACATACACCCGGAAAACTCACACACACCTCCACCCGGAAAACACACACACAGCCGGCTATCGGCATATCTACGCCATCTAGATCCTACTACGAGAACCCCCGGGAGGGAGGCAATCCATTTACCCACCGACTCTCCGCATTCAAATTCGAGTCCTACAGCGCGCGAATATAGATCACAATCGCGTGGCGGAGCGCCGTTTTTAAAGGTTTACACGGCCCCTAGCAGTGAAAGCGCGGAATCGATGTAGTCTTTACCCCGCGCCCCGCAGTTTTTCCGCCGCTCCGTCCTTATCTGACGGGGGCGATTAGATAAGGAGAGATAGAGCGTGAAAATAAAGATTTTCATCGTGTTCACTCACACCAGCGTACTACGGCTGTTGTGGTGCTGTAGGTATTACCGTCCTATACTGTAAGTGTTGTACGGGGGATCTTAAAATAGAGCAAGGGTTGCTATTCGCCAACACCTATTATACCAATAAAATTAGTCATACATAGCTACAATATAACCACAAGTTAAAAAAGGATTTTAGACGACACGATGTTATTTTGTAACCTACTGAAAAAAGGTTTTAACACTTGTTTCCTTTATCATTTTAATACAAATTTACTTTATAGCAGTTATTAAACCTAAAAATCTTTATCTACAATAGTTAATTCCTACTTTTTGCCAAATAAGTGAAAGTCAAAAGAAATTACTACATTACAAAACATGTACTTATTAACTTAATTTCGTACGTTTTAGCGTAACTAATCGGGATCATAGTTATGGTAGCGATTGTAATGATGATCGTACAAATCGGTGCTGATAAAATCTAATGTAACTTATAGACTAACAATATTCGGTTGCCTGGAGGTTGCCCAATCGAGATATGGATCTGAATTGACTTGTCAATCGCTGGTATCTACATCACACCAGCCTCACGCCTCGGACGACCAAATTTCAAAAGTCATGAGTTTTGTGCTCCTCAGGAACTGTCAGATTAGTAAAATGGGTGAATCTCTATGACTTTTACTTCTATGGTCACGAGACGTCTGGTCTCGCCGTGACTGAGCTAGAGCGAGAAAGATGAAATGAAAGAGGAGGTTTATACTCTATAATCTATAGTATAGACTCTCATATTATAGACATAATAACATAGACTATACAGTCTGAAGTCTATGTTCTTTACTATTCACGTTTATTAGGTCTTTGAGAGGGTATCAAGAGTTAAAACTAATTTAACTTCCATAACATTTTTCCAAAGATAGAAAGAAGTACATACATACTTGTAGGTATATATTAGTATATTATACGTTTATGGCAGCCTTAAAAAGGACCTTATTATTTAGCTAAAATTACCTTAAGTTTCATAATATTTTGCAAGTGGGTAGGGCTAGTAATAAAACGCATAAAAGGACATTATTCATAGCAGAGACCGACTGGAAATGATGTCCGAAGGCGACTAAACGTCGGTAAACGGCATATATCGTGCAAATTTGCATTGAATGGGCAGGGACAGTGAGTGTTTTCAAATTAGATACAAGGCGAGACCACGGTTACGTACGTTGATCAGGTATTAAAACATGTTTTTCTAACTAGAAATAATGCTAAAGAAATCAATTTTAACATAAAAGAACTTACGTTTTGCTAAAACTAGGATGGTAGAGCAGTCTTAACTAAAAACATAATATACCTACATGTTATAGCTTATGATGATAAATATTATCTAATACATTTTGTGGTTTTACTGAATAATTTATCAAACCGCAAAATACTACGAACGTAGTTTAACTCGAATTAGTAATATGTTACTATAAGATTAGATATCTAAATACTGTTATAATTTATTTAGTAAATAAACGCATATTTTTTCTTTCAATGATAGTAGAAATATTGCAGGTAGTACCTACCTCTTACTTCGTATGCTAAAATATGCCGCAGTTACCTTATCGGTATATCAAAAACATTCGATATTCAAATCATTAGAATGGAAGCTTAACTTATGCCTATAATTCATTAAGTAATTTTATTTATCGTGTATTGTATTGCCTTTATTTATGCTGTTTATTGCTTAATAATGTATATGGTTACTTCTATTTATAGTCTAGTTGTTCCCACACTGATTTAATCATGTAATAACACTTATATAGAGATGTTTTAGTTTTTATACGCTGTCAAGTTTATCATTAAAAAGTTTACTTGAAAGTAGAAAGCTTAAAGATTTTTTTTGCACTTTTTATGAGGATTTCATACCCTTTATTGCATTTTATTATAAAATCTTTTGTTTCTATTTCGCTATTTGCTTTACTTTGAATCTATGTTAAATTGATATATTTGAGTTGTCACATAATTCATTATTCTCTGATGGCAACAATTTTTTGTTGTTTTTAGACAAGACATTAATCGTGTGCACGTGACCTTATGACGAAGGCTGGCAACATTAATCAAGGACAGGTGGATGCAGCGAGAAAGCTGTGAAGTAGGAAGTCGTAAAGAGAGCAGGTGCTCTAATCCGCGATTGTTTATACACGAATTGCCTTCAATTACTGTTGCTACCCGATATTATGCTCGAGAGTACGTTACTACTAGTAGGGTAGGTATATATAGCTATATACCTACCCAGTACTATATACCCAGTATAATCACAGGTATAATGCTAACTGCTATTAATCCATTTGGACCAGTTAATATACTCAGAAAGCTATAAACAAAAAGGTTGAGTACCACTGACTTAGATGTTACATTCGAGTCGAATCTGTAATGTCTCTGATTCTACTTAACGCTAAAATATTAGATTGTACTTAATATTTTGTTCTATAGTTGTGCAGTGTGCTGCATTGAAATTTTTACTTGTACTTTGGCAGGAAGGTTTAATTGCACGGTACACCCTGTATAATGTTGTAGAGCTACTTGCAATTTTAAAAATATTGAAATATTAGTTTATCGTACAGTCATAATAATTATCGGGAAATGTTTAAATATTGAGATAAAAAATTGCTGACATCCAAATATCTTCAGGGTGCAAAAAATATCGGCTTGACATAGGTTTATACCTGGACCACAATGACATAAAATATCAAAACAAACGATCTCAAAAATCTTATCTCAAATTCAGCACAAACCTTTTTTCGTGACCCCCGAAAAAATCAACATCCAATGCAGTCGTTAACAACATTTTGACGGATACGGTATAGGTATTTAAAAAATAAATTCTTAAAAACACTTATCTTATGTTTAGTTTAGCATCATAATATAGGCTGGTCTCTGGAACTGTCATTTTGAATCACTGGATATTAGTATAATAGTTAATAGCAAAATAGTAGGATAAATTAATAAAAGTTCGTTTATCGTACACCATGAACCATCTTTCATTTCCATAGCAAAACGAACATTTGCTTTTAACTATTAGCAGGATGGTCGTATCCAAAACAGATTTCCATATCAACTTGAGTATCACAAATAACATTTCAAAGAGTTAAAGAGTGTCGAGGGTGCTGGTATTTCGCAGTTGCGTCGCTGTAATTACAAGTACGGCGGCGCACGCGCAGCCGCGCCGCTTCCCGCCGATAAATCAAAATTTTAAATCACCGGTGGGCGTTTCCGAACGGATCGAATCAAAAAACGACCGCACGATTCCCGCGCTCGAAATTTAAACTTTTCGCTTTAGTTTTTTTAATTAATACCTTGTTAAATTTTAATATTGAGAGCGTATGCGTTATTACAATGGGTGTGCGAGATTTTAACTTTCAGTAACTTACGAGGCGAACCCTTAATTGGTTCATTTTTAACGAAGCGTTATCGTACTTGAGACGATTTAGCTGATGGATTTAAGTAAATTGAATATGCGAAAAGTACGTGTTTACCTCAAAAATCTCTTTAAAGTGGATACCATGTAGATAAGTTTCTTATTCTTCATATTAATAACGTCATAATTATAGAAAACTTATTATTATCTACCTTTACAAGTCAACAAAATTAAAGAATGAATTGAGGAAAATAAAGAATAGTGCCCTCGTCCCAAATAGTTGTAGCATTAAAATTATGTTCGTCAAGTGGACAGGCATTTAATGGGCGTTTCAGGTGCGTTCGACGTCTGTCCCGCGTCCCGACATTCACGTCAGCCTGTCCAGTACACTCGCATGGTAAATCGGACAGGTGACAGAAGATATGACCTGTTAAATCACTTTTTTATTCGACGATATTAATCCCGCTACCGTTCTAAAACCAGTGGCTGAAATCATTGATAAGATGCCTCTCGATGACTACTAAATAACGCTACCAGTGTTTGCCAGTGGCCAAATTAAATTATGACGATAGCGTTTTAATGACTCCGTTAAAGTGTAAATGAAATAAAATAGCACGAAAACAAAATAAAAAGTTTTAGTGTTTTGATTTAAGACATTTAGTTTTATTACGGACCTGAACTTTTATGAGTTTGTTCACTACTCGGTCCAAAAAGTATTCGAAAGTCGTAAAGATTTGAACACGCCAATTTTACACGAAAGCTTTTCTTGTAGTTTTAAAGTTAAGGACCTACATGGAGTATACTAATACAGGTAAAATTGGTATCAAAGACTTGAAGGCTTACAATATCACCTGGTATTAGAATGTCATAACTCAAAAATAATAAAAGAAAGTCGTAACTCAAAAATTACCGTTCATACCCAAATAAAAAACTCAGTTACACTTCTACGTTCAAAAAAAGTCTCCCGTGCGTGGTTACTGTTAAAAATCGTCTACGACTTTAATATGACGTACGTTTTTTGGTAACGTAACCTCCGGGGTCAGTTCTGACGTCCAGTAGTCAGTCACGCCGTTTAGCTGACAGCTCATCTCTTGGTTTAATTCCTTGACGGGCACCCGCGGTAATGAGTGACTTGAGCCGCTTCTGCGCATGCGCTAGTTTGAGCGAGTGGAAAAGCTTGAGCTTTTAATAAATTCATACTAAGTTTATAAATGTGAAAGACAGACAGTCTTTTTACCTCTACACGCCCAAAACGCTGGACCAATTTTGCTGACATTTTTGCCGCAATTTTAGCTGTTAAAGACATTTACTTTGTTTTGCCAATATCGTACAACTATTTTAGCAATTTAGGTGGTGAGTCTCTCTTCAAGTCTTTACATCTTAAATTTTTTTACTTATTCAAAATATTATATT
>DWTA01000475.1:0-10343 GCA_018236805.1 Plebejus anna | reverse complement strand
CTTTTTAGATTATTTTTGAGAAAATTACTTTTGTTTTTACCTTGGAAGTCGGTTTTAATTTTTGTTTTTATAGTAAGTACCTCGTTTGAGAGGACGTTAGCAAATAGCAACAATAGATAAAACTATAGTAAATAATGATGTAGTTACCTACTATAGTGAAAAGTTATTACTTCATAAAAATGTACGTATTTATTAAATGTGGAATTTAAATTCAAATTTTATTTTTTATATTTTTTTACGTTCCTAGCTCTTCTATCTCGTAGATATGATAATAATTATTATAATGTAAGTAACAGATTAATGGTACAAAATAATTTTAATAGTATAACCAAAATTCAATGCATTTCATTAACTTTCTAGATATCTCTTCAAGGATTTCTGTCACTGTAAACTCTAAAGAAAAATGTCAGAGAATTATTAATCTAAACTTAGTGTTTTACTATTTCTACCTAGCTTAATTAATATTCATGATAATATTAGTTTTCCCGAATTTAACTTAGGTAGGTTTTTAAGTCAACACATGAAAACAAGTACCTATTCTCAGGCTTTGGCGAAGATGAAGGCAGAAAGAGATTCCTCTTTCAAATTTTAACCGACTTCCAAAAAAGGAAGTTGTTCTAACTTGAGCTGGTTTTTTAAATCTTTTTATTGATAACAGGAGCATCAGAGACAGTGACGTTACGACGGCAGTCTCCCTCGCCTCCGTCTACCACAGCTTCTATCGTCATCACCAAAAATGACTCTCTCGCCGAAAGAGTAAGAAAGGTAAAGCGTTTTTTTTTTGTATTAAGCTCCTAATTAAGGATTTACAGACAATAAATGTTTATTAGAAATATGGGAATTTATTAGATTACGCGTGCAACTGAAATCTTTTTGTATGTTTTTTAACTTTTTTACATTTTATACCTCGACTATTTCAAATCTGTCTACATTGTGTACAAGACTACATACATTAAATAACAATTTTTGAAATGAGTACGGAATTCAGAGTAAAAATGTTAAGCTCTTTAAGTGGGTCAGCCTGAAGGAACCGTACGTAAGTATATCTTTCAATTCAACGCAACGTTGCGATGCCCAAAATAACCTAAAGGTCGCCATTACAGTTGGCTGGGCCGGTGCGTTAGACATTATAATTAATTAAGGAAATGCTCTATTATTTATTTAAAGCTTTCACAGAATTAATATTACTATTTTCGACCTAATATAATTTTATGGTATCATCGCAAAGATGCATTTATTAAGCTGTTTAAGGGTAAAAATATCGTTTAAAGAATTAAGGCTTAATAGCAGGGAATATAGATGCATTTATGTTGTCTTTGTTTAAAGGAAAAGAATCGTTTCAACTTTATAGCATTGAGGTGCCAACTGCCAAATATTTATGCTTTTCAGATGCAATTAATAAAAGCACAAAATAGTTTTGAAAAGGAATCCAGTGTCGACAAGGAAAGAGAACGAAGAAGTTCTTCACGAAGTAAAGAAGAGGATAAACTCAGACGAAGTTCTTCGAGAGGCATCGATGATGAAAAATTAAGTAAGACACCGGAAGAAAAGCCAAAAGTCAAAGAAAAATTAAAAGATGAAAAGGGTAGCAAAAAAGATGAACGAATTCCAAAAGAAGATGTCACTTTCTTAATACAGGTAAAAATTCGCTTTTTCGTAAATCGTAGTTACAAACTTTTACCAACTAATTACTACAAGAATATAATTTTAGGTTAAAAATAATCGAAGTTCCTCGTATTCTAAACCTCCAATACGTGGTGGTCCGAGTCGAGACGAGAAGGAAGCATCAGACGACGAAGCAAGCACCACAGGGACTACAACAGATACTGACACTACCCTGGTTGATCAAAACCTCAAAGAATACCAGGTTAGTTATAAAATATTAAGGGTCTGTTTCACCACTTCCTGATAAGTGCCGAAGGCTATCCACCAAATAACTTGACAGATAAAGTATGGAGAATCTGTCAAAATAGTTGTGGATAGCCTATCCGGAACTTTATCAGGGAGTGGTGAAACCGGCCCTTAGTAAATTGAAGGGAAGAATAGAAACAAAGTATTTAAATACTTCATAACATTTTCAGGA
The DNA here is from genome assembly GCA_018236805.1 of Plebejus anna. Classification (NCBI taxonomy): domain Eukaryota; kingdom Metazoa; phylum Arthropoda; class Insecta; order Lepidoptera; family Lycaenidae; genus Plebejus; species Plebejus anna. The sequence goes on along the minus strand of DWTA01000475.1, from coordinate 8,260 downwards.
ACAAATAGAGAGCTTAAAACAAGAACTAGACATTATGAAGAAGCGATGTGAACGGGTAGAAAAAGAAAAGAGTGATATTCTCCTGCGAAGGCTGGCTAATATAGACACGACTTCAAAATATAGTACCGGGCGGTCCTCGGAAGTTCTTAAACTCCAACAAAAAGTAAATGAACTGACATCGCAAAACGAAGACCTAAAAGACGAGAAAAAACATTTATCGCTGAAAATCAAAGAAATGGAAGCTGAAATTGAGGTGGGACAATCTGGATAATTTGTTTTAATAAATAAACCACACGATGCATTAGTTTTTTAGCCATGACTATTTTGCAAAATAACTATGTCATGGACATAGTTATTTTGCAAAATAGTCTAAAATGTTTTGGGTATTTTTAAATAGCATTTATTTTTAGTCACGACCATCAGCTGAATCTCAAACTCGTCAAATTGAACAACTGAGAGCAAAACTATTAGCAGCTGAAACGTTATGTGAGGAGCTGATGGATGAAAATGAGGATATGAAGAAAGAGCTTCGTGATCTAGAAGAAGAAATAGAGGAAATGCAAGATAACTTTAGGTTTGTGAATTGTGATCGTACATGAAAATATGTTGCTTCTGCCATGTTGGAGTATTTGTAAACAATTTTTTTCTTGCAGAGAAGATCAAGCTGATGAATATTCATCATTGAGAAGAGAATTAGAACAAACTATTAAGAATTGTCGTGTTTTGTCGTTTAAACTCAAAAAGACTGAGCGTAGAGCCGACCAGCTAGAACAGGAAAAGGCCGATCAAGAGAAAAAACTTTTAGAGGTATAATTTAAGTTCTGTTTTATTATTATTGCCGCCTTTATTATTAATATTGTGCTTGCGTTAAAAAAGTTTAAAATTATTTTAAAAAATTGTACCTTCCAACTGTTTCAGATTGTTGGCGGAGCAGAAGGTCTTCAACGTGAAAATCGGATAAAGGAATTAGAAAAAGAAGTATCACGTACTAACGAAGTGGCCCAGAGGCTACAGCGTGAACTGGCAGAGGCTAACTCTAAGCTAGCTTCTGCCACGGGCGCTCCAAATGCCAAAAAGCCTACAGAAACAGCTAACAATGTAAGTTCTAACAATAATTAATGTCCGATAATGTTTTATATTATGTAAATGAAACAGGTCCTAATAGAATTACATGCAAAATATTACGAAATAGCCACCTAAGGATAATATACTGTTAACTGTTATAGCAGATAAAAATATTAGTGTATCGAATTTTTATTTTACAGAAGGTATCAAGAGCATCGTTGACTCGAGGTGGTAGTCAAGAAGACCCAGCACAACTGTTACGCGATTTACAAGATTCATTAGAACGTGAAGCAGATCTTAGAGAACAACTACGGAATGCTGAAGAAGAGGTAATTAACTGTTTGAGTTTATTTAATGATCGAACTAACTTATATACAGAATGTAATCCAACATCTTTATCTACGAGTTCATTGCTTATCATTGATGGTTTGTTAGTCTGAGTGCTACTCATTTCATTTTATTGGTAAATTATTGCACGTAATAAATTAAAACCTATTGGCATACGTCCAATCCCGAAGTCAATAAACGTAACGAGAATACTTTTATCTAAAAATAATTCAACGAGAATAAATACGTTCATAATGAGTACTATTTCAAGTATATTAATTTTGGGCTGCCTTAAATATATTACTTTTTAAACAGGCTTATCGGTACCGACAACGCTACGGTGGCAAAAGGAATCCTTCGAACAATAACCTGTCGGCACCTCAACATCATCTCTCATCCTACCCTACTGCCAATGAATTTGAAAGAAAAATTTTGCAAAAATTGATAGCTAAGCAATTAGATTTAGAAAAGCATTTATCATCTTTTAGCATCACTAGTTTGCAGATAGGTGTTAATGAGATATCGCAATCGTCGCAAGATCATGTTAGTTTTTATTCCGAAGGGTGTCAGACTGATACTGTTTTATGTCACGATGTCAGTACTGACACTCGAAAAATTACATTAGATTCTTGCATACAAACTCTCACTGAAACGTTAGAAATGTACACGCAAACAGAAACAGCTTTTAGAAAAAATAAAAATATACAAACTGAAAAATATAGTAATAGTTGCTATTCACAAACTGAAAAGTCTAAAACAAGAAATGCTTGTGTACAAACTGCACAAAAGCTCATTAGCAAAAATGTTGAAACAGGTTTTTCTGTAGATAAAATAATTGAATTTATATGGGAAGACAAAAAACATGACGACAGCGGTCTCTCCGAAAACGAAATCTGTTTAGAAAATGGAACGGCTGCGGATGCTAAAAAGGACAACCACAAAGAATGTCGGCAAAAGTCGGATAGTCCTCCTTTATCATCAGACAGTAAAAATCAGCAAACTAATAAATTACGATTTCCATTTGCGTTATTCAATCCATTGGCAGTACGGTTGCCTTTTGTAGGTACTTTCTTGCATAATCATAATAGCGTAGTGATTTGTTCGTTTATAACATTATTCTAAGATATTTCGTCCTAACAAACAAGCACCAATAAGATTAATAAAGAAACTAATATTTTCAGGCAAATAACTTACGTAAAACTGCATCAAGAGTCGAGGATGATAATGAGTCGTTACTACTTCAGCTGAAGAAAATGGCTACCAAGGCCAGAAGTACGTCCAATTGTTATTGAGAATACTCCGTTTGTGTAACTGCAAACCCGTATCGATTCAAACCTGCATCACATTGTGTAACATATTCCATTTCCATTATTCCATGCATAGTCGGTCAGTACCTGAATTCCTTAAAGCCTGAAACTATTGACTTTGTTACTAACCTATTTAGACTAGGCATACAAAGTCTTCATTAGAAGAAAGAACTGTCCTGGCGTTTTACGGTAGCCATTTTCTACAGTTAAATTTGTGTAAATACATTAGTTGATGAATTTCCATGCGCTTTTTATTTTCCTTAACATTATAACCATAACATTGTTTTAGCTTTGTTTTACTAAATATTTTGGTATCGCCTCAAGTGAAAAATATATACTAATTTCAATTGTTTCATTAGGTAGGAAATTGTCACCGACTCCGCCTACCAACAGACTGGCAATTGAAGCTCCAAATGAGAAGGACGAAGGAATTTCCGATGAAGAAGACCCAGCAGAACTGCGAATATTATTGGAACTTAATGAGCAAGTAATGCAAAATAAACATTTACTATGATCTCACACAATGTCATTTGCACAAAATGGGTCAATTAATTTTCACCATGATAAAATAGTAAAACAACACTGGTTACGACATAATGTAAGTTATGCTTTTATTTCATTATTATATTAATTTTACAGGAAGCTACGGTCTTGAGGAAAAAAGTAGAAGATTTGGAACAAGATAGAGATTCTTTGAGGAAACAAGTCAAAGAACTTACTGATAAAATTTCAAATGCTACTACTAAAAATACTAGTACTCCTACTGCAACATTCCGTCGAAATGTAACCAAAACTAATAATTTAGCTGAGGAAAAAGTTAAGGTATTACTATCACGTATTATCGATATCTTTATAAAATATTTCAAGTAACAATTTTGTTTATTTTCATTATGATTATTTTTAGGTCTTGGAGGATGAGATTGCTGAGCTAAGGAAAAAATTAATAGAAAAGGAAAGAGATTGTGAAAGGCTACATGCAGAACTAAGTTTGGCACAGAAAAAACCGAAAGCATCACTTATAAAGAGCAAGTAAGTAATTTATAGTCACATCCAAAAAGATAACAATAGTTACTAAGACACCTCTACAACTTCATTTTCTTTTAAGGTCTTTAGATGCATCAAATGATACACAAAATGTAGACTTGAAACGGCAACTTCAAGTAATAGAACAAGAAGCTAGTGTCCTTAGAGCAAAAACACAAACTCTGGAAGCGGATAATGAAAAACTACAAGCAGAAAATAAAAAATTACAGGTTTGAATGTATAAAATAATTTCTAGTCCTAGTAAATCTTAGTAAAGTTTTATTTACTGAAATAGTATATAAATCAGAAGTTGGCCGGTCCTAAAAGTACATAATCTTAACCTAAGTTTTTATTGCAGCTTCTTAAAAATGTGAAAACTCTGAAAACAGACAAATCTCAAGAATTATCTGCCAATAAAATAACAAAATTAGAAACAGAACTCAAAGAAGCTCTGGACAAAATTAAAACATTAGAAAATAGTAGAGACAGGGAAGACAAAACCGAGAAAAAAGTTAGGTTTGGTGCTGATTCTAAAAAAGAGGCGGATGCGCTAAAATTAAAACAAGATGAATTAGATAAGCTTAAAATTAATTTCGATAAGGTACGTTATAAAAATATAAAATTAACTAAATCAAAACAATGGTTAGCAATTGATAAAAACATTATCTATTTTTAGCTAGAGAAAGAAAAAGTTAAGTTACAGACAACGCTAAAAGAGTTAAAAGAAGACGCAATCAAGTCATTTAAACCTAGGAAACAGAAAATCGTAACAGACATTACTACAAAATTGCAAATGAAGAAGATGATTGATGACTTAGAAAGTGAAATTGGTAAGCTCTACATTTTATTTTATTTAAAATCATTCATTGTTTTTCGATAATTTTAATGAAAAAAGTATTAATTACTAATTGCGTTCTTTATTTTTAAGGGGAATTGTACGTAATCATGAAAAATGCTCAAGGAGACAACAATGTTAAGAATTCGAAAATTGCGAATGATAAGGAATTAGAAAATCTTAAAGTAAAATTATCCAAAGCAGAAACTGATTTCACTAATGAAAAGAATAAGTTACAAAATGAAATTGGTAAACTTAAAGTCATTAATGCAAAGTTGGAAGCAGATAAAACATCAATATCTAATAAATACAAAACCCTAGAAGACGAAAGTAATAAAAACATTCTCGAATGTAAAACTTTAAAAGATGAAAATAAGAGCCTGGAAATGCAAATTACTAAATTAAATGCCGAAATAAGTAAGTTTTCAACTTTGCTTAGAATAAATTGTAATTTATAAGAATAAAATGTAAAATGTAATTTTGTTGTAATCACGATTTAAAATGTTTTAGAGAAATTCTCCACCCAACAAACTGCAGTGTCAGATTGCATGAAGAAGGTAGAAGACTTGAAAAAAGAAATTGATGCTAAGGACAAGGAAATAGACAAACTGAAAAAACAGGTCGAAAATGTAAATAAGTTAGAGCAAGATAAGAGCAAACTTCTTAAAGAGGTATAGAAATAGAAAAATCTAAATAGATGAAATCTTTACTGTTTAATTGAGAAATAAAAGATAACATCATGATATATTTCAGGTAGGAGACAAAACAAAGAAGATTAATGATTTGGAAAAAAAACTTAAGGAAGCTGAAGATAAATACAAGCGCACCGAAAAACAACTGACTCTTCGTAAAGACCGAGTTTCTAAGCTTGAAAAAGAGGTAAATAATTCCAATAAATCTATTTAATAATAAGCTTTTATATGACTGATGTTTAAAATTCTTTCATCTTTTTATCTTGATCTAACTGTAAGATTGTATGTGTATAGGTAATAGGAGAATATAATTAATTAATAACATTATTTAAACATACATTTTCAATTAATACTAGCTTTCGGAAGAAAAACAACAAGCTGCAAACTTAGCCAACACAAATAGGAGACTATCTATAGACTTGTCTAACGAGAAAGACGAAATACAAACATCTTTGAGTATATCTGAAAGCAAGGTCGCAACACTTGAAGCGAATATTCAACTAATAGAAGCAGACTATAATAATAAGATCACAACTTTGGAGTCAACTATCGCTGCAAAAGACACTCATATAAAGCAGCTGGTATTATGAATTACAAAGTATACAATAGTGACTAATTTAGCAATCCCCACTAATAATAATGGCGCTGTAATAGAAACATTCGACCTGCTAATATCTCCCTTGTTATATTTTTACAAAACCCCTTGTGTGCCAACCTCGCCTGCAAATTGCCCCTGCAGACTTATCATATACTTAACTATGAAAATTAATCATCACTTTAATTTCAGGAAGATGCTCTTAGAGAGACATCGAATCAAAAGTACGATGAAGCTATTTCATCAGTAGAAATTGCTCAGCTAAAAGATAAATGTGAGGCCGCATCTAAAGAACTCAAAGAAAAGCAGGATGAACTATCATCTGTAAAAACAAAACTAAGCAAAACTGAAGAGAGTTTGATGAATTTGCAAAAAGAATATGCTGACGTAAAATCTGTTTCGAGCAAGTTGGAAAGTGAAAAGAAAGATTTAGAAACTAAAATACAAGCTGAAAAGAAAGATGCTACGTATTGGGAAAGTAAGGCGTCAGATCTAGATACAGATTTGCAGGTAAATTTATACAGAATATAAATTAAAATCGGTATTTATAGATATTGTATAATAATTTGTTGTTATTGTTCAGGCTGAAAGGAAAAAAGTTGATCGTATGAGAATCAGTCACGACAAAGATATCAAAAACAAGGAAGCAGAGCTAGCGACCCTCAAAGGCAAACTTAAAGTTCTGGAACAAACATCGGGAGCAGGAGCCAAGAGGATAGCTGAACTCAAACAAGACCACGAAGAGAAAGTCAAAAGTATTAAAACTCTATTAAATAATATCAACAAAGCAGACATTATACATTACATCATTTTGTAAAAAAACATTATTTTCAGAGCTGGAACATTCTTTAGCCGTTGAAAAAGCCGAGTATGAAGAACTAACAGGAAAATACGAGCTTTTAGAAGAAGAGCATGTAGTTACAAAGGCGAGACTAACAGTCGAAAAAGAAAAGGCACAAGCGTAAGCTCTTTATAAATATTTTATATTTAGTTCTTGGTTTTTTGACACATTTTATCTGATCTCTCTCTCTTTTAGCGACCTGCTTCACATACAACAAGAACTAGCTACTACATTAGCAGAAATGAAGAGCCTCCAAAACAATTACGAAAATCAGTCGTCAGGATGGAATAAAGAGAAATCTGAATTACAGGTAAACGATCTAAGGAATTTGCATGAGGAAATCGATTCCTAGGCAGTTGACGGACCTACGTCGTTTAGTCAGCTTTAATGTCAATTCAATGTTAGCTGGTTAGCTCTGATCTGTCGGCTGGATCTGATGTAACGCGACTAAACTACGTAGGTCACTCATCTGCCTAGGAATCAACTTCTCTGATAGTACAACGGGTACAGTAATACTCCAACCTGCTATATCAAGCCTAAGAATGTATAAAAATTAAATTATTTTAGGAACAAATTAGCAGTCTACAGGAGCGTTTATGCGGCGGTGGTTGGGAAGTAGAGAGGTCGCGAATGTCGGCGAAGATGGAACAAACGGAGAAGGAACTACGAGACGCGACAGATGGATTGGATGTTTTACGTGACACGCACCAATATACTAAGAAGGAGGTGAGCTTATGTAAAAAACATCTTGTAAAGTGGCCTAACTGCCGCACTCAAAGATTTTAAATATAACTTAACTTTAATTTAATGTAGATATAAACTGTTCCTTAAATTAAAGGCAAGTACCTATTCATTAAAAGTCTCTAAGGCCCACTTACGCAGATCTGAGTTAAAGTCAACTCTGAGTTAAACATCATGTCATCTGTTTAATGTACTCACCAGTCACCACTCACCAAGTGAGTGATACAGATGACACGATGTTTAACTCAGAGTTAACTTTAACTCAGATCTGCGCAAGTCCGCCTAAGGGCTGTAAGGCTGTCTTCCCATTACCAACGAAGATGGGACGATTCGTCATAAAGGCATTAAAGATTTAATTATATAAAATATGAAAGTCTCATAAAAGTCGGAACTCAAAATGTTTATTCTCTTATTAGCTGGAAGAGGCTCGCAGGAAACTAGACGACTATGAAAAGGTAACAAAAATACATAGAACTTTGACCGCCGATAACGAAGAACTAGAACGAGAACTATCGTCACTAAACAAACGTCTAGAACAATCTGAAAAGTCTAGGAAGACTGAAATCACAGATATCAAATCCCGCTACGAAGGACAAATGGACACAATGAGGGAAGAACTGAAATCATTGCATAATCAGGTAACAATAAATGTTATTTACGACTCCGCGTACATTTTCCGGAAAACAACAACAGCTGATGTTGTCAGTTTGTGTGTCTGTTACGCTGGAAAAAAGCTCAAATAACAACTGCAAAATTTGATAACGTTCCTATACGTATACATGTCGCAGTCATCTGGTTCAATCTGTGATTCGATTGAATGACTAGCGTATTCAT
>DWTA01000474.1:0-10347 GCA_018236805.1 Plebejus anna | reverse complement strand
CCTGAACTTAGCATGGGGCCAGACTGACGTGGTGTGAAGCGTCCATAGATATTATTATATTATTATTATAATGCGTGCGTTGATGGAACTTGATATTTCTCTCGCTCAGAATTAAGCCTACAAATACAACGTACAAGTCCCGATATTTGTGCTTCAAATGAATTATAAACCTGATACACTTAATTGCTTTTGTATAGGAAAGAAACGTAGATGTAGAACACCGGTTCGGCGAGGCGTTCGGCGGGGGGGCGGGGGGCGGGGCGCAGGCGGCGCGCGGCAAGAAGAAGTCCACGCGCTGCCGCATGGTATTCCGCACAGAGATCGTCGACGCCGCCGGCCGCACCGAGACTCTACAGGTCTGCTCGACGCAGATCATATGCAGTGAGTATCTCAAAAAAAATCAAACCCTTTCTTTTATGGTACTTTGTCGTCGCCCAACGTTCGATGACGTTTGTACAAGCGTCACCAGACGTCTCATTTATATATATTCAGTCGTCATTTTCATGCCGAAGTGTACTAAATCGTGTAGTTTATGCCCATAATTAAATGAATTATGTACAGTAGTTAATACGCCTCGCATTTCGCGTTTTTCGGAGCATAATTCCGTAGTATCTCAACTCGGAGATCGGAGGTGGCACTTAACATTTGGTACTGTACAGCGCAACCGCCGGGCGTGCCGGAGGTGAGCCGCAAGTCGCTGGTGTCGTGCCCGTCCAGCGGCGGGCTGGAGCTCTACCTGCTGGGCAAGAACTTCCTCAAGGAGACGCGCGTGGTGTTCCGCGCGCACGCCGACGGCCACACCTGGGAGGAGGAGGTCGTGCCCGACAAAGACTTTTTGCAACAGGTACCTTGCCATCTGCTAACTGCTTATACATACGAAAAATGCGTAGCTCCGTAAAGGCTACTCGCATCTGATCTTCCTTCTAGATAGTCAAAGCCTTGCCTGTTATATTAGCAAATAAAATAAAGAAATATTGACGTGGTTTATGTTTTCAGACGCATCTAGTATGCTGCGTGCCGGCGTGCCCGCTGGAGCGCGGCGCGGCGGTGGCGGCGCAGGTGTTCGTACGGTCGGGCGGCAAGTGCTCGGAGCCGCATGCCTTCTACTACACGCCGCCGGCGCACGACACCGGCCCCATGCACGCTACGCGTCACCACTCGCAAGGTACGTCCGCCTCCCGGCCGCCGCACCTCCCAGCGCCGCCCCTCCCGCCCCGCCCCCGCCCGTCGCCGAACAAAAGTTGCGCGTGGAATGAGTTATTGTTGCGTAATGAACCACCATTCTTGAAGTAATATAGGACTCGTCCCTTTAGTCGGCTACGTCTTTTCTCTTCACAACTTGTCGTAACGGTCCATTATATTTTGATCGTTTGTTGCCGTCACCGCCTAAAAATATAGCGAATGAATGTGAGCCGATTGTCGCTACTCGACCGAACTGAACCCCACCGATGTCAACTTTAATCTTTATGTTCCGTTCCGACGTTTGTCTCTAGAGTTATTTAACCTCGAAGTTTCTATGAGACAGATTCTTATGCGATACGTAATAGTCCTGCCGAAGGACTATGATCGAGAGTAAACAACACCCGCTAACTTCATTTCGGTCGAGTTCGGACGAACGAGATGTACATTTGCAAAGCACGCTCTGTTGTGGAGACAAAAGTCACTCGGCAGCGGGCTTCGGTTGGCCGAGGCGGGCCGGAGCGTACCGTGTACACAGTACACACCTGTGACGTTTGCGGCATACGGCATGACTATAGTTTGAATAACATAGCCGGTGTTCCGTGTCGCTTGCCGTAGATCGCGAACAGCGCTCCGGCCGAGATGATCCTTGTTACCGTTCCGCTTGTTACTATTGCTTTATTTTAATAATAATATATTTTAATTTAAAATAATATTTTTAAGAGTAACATGAACTTAACATTGAATACATTTTATTTTCTAATACGATGGCTTTCTAAAATGTGTTTGCTATTTGGATTTTCCTTGCACTAAATTTTAACGATGTCATTTTTGTTAAAATTAAAAATTAGGATGTCATTGTACACTTTCGATTATTTTATATCCTAAAATTTAATGAAAGGAAATATAAATGATGAAAACACAATGCAAGTAAGGGGACAAAATATGTTATAAACGTTTAATTTAGAGCGATCCCAGATATTCAGCAGATTCTAAATTGCGTTTTCATCTAGCTGGAGTCGATCGATGGGCGCTTGTGGTGTGTGGGCATGACGACTGGGTGTCGGTGTGTGATGTTTATCATATAATGTAAAAGTTTAGAAGAAATTACTGATGCGCATACGCGTACTCTTTCTTCCCCTCTGTTCCCAACTAGGTCTGTCTAGGTAGCGAGCTCGGCTGCCGCCTGCCGCTGCCGCGCCTGCCGTTACGGTATTGACACGCACACGCACGCACCATTATGCGAACACATACACAGAACCGACACATCACACGCACAACGCGTGTTACTTCATTTCTTCAAAATTTTTGTGATCTTACATAAGCTTTCGACTCTGTTTATCATCAAAGAATATTTAACCAACATTCTTCTTTGCCGTTCCGTTGATATTATAACTATTTCTAAAAGATTCAATGCTATATTTTACATGTAAATTCAGTTCTATTATAGTTATTGAATATTTTTATTATTCCTTAGTAACGGTGTTCCTCAGGGTTCTATTTTCGGACCTTTATTTTTTTCTATACATATAATACGTCAAACGAACTACTAATAATTGCAATATTATTAAAATTAACCTTATTAAACTTTCCTCCAGTTCCGGACTATCGTACGAATTTCTACATTTACACAGGCGAACAAAGACTCAAAACACATGAAGCTGGAACATTACACACACTACCTAGTTACATCACAAGAACTACCTTCTACACATATTACATATTAATACACGCATATCCGTGAAACGTACACACTTGGTTTATTAAAAAAAACGTAGATTTAGACTTTAGTTATAGAAGTATCAAATTTTCAAAATGTTCTCTATCCTTTTTATTTTAATAAATTTCGTCATAATTTTTAATATTAGTAGCTTTTTAAAGAATGATTGGATTATTATTTTGAAGAGAGAGAGACCACACGTGACACAGCACACTCGCACGGACACGGCACAGTGACACTGGCTCAGCGATCACACTCCCCACATGTAGCTAGATGATAATATCGTGCCAATTTATTCTTATGTCGTCTACTTCTCTATCCATTTCAGTCCACATGCAGAGAAGAATTATCAATAATTTTATTTAACTGTCCTACTTAATAATAGTGCTTCGAGATAAAAACATTAAAGTCAGATCGCGTTGTGCTTTTGTTTTTCTCTTTTTCTACCGTTAAATGTGCCTCTGCTGAATTAATTGTACAAAACCAGAAAAACACTTTAATTTGTCCATATTTTAATATATGAAGTCGATGTAATGCTACTCGTTTCCGAGAAAATCCGTTATAATATTTTGTTTCAGTTAGAAAATAATTAATATTAAGCATCTTGAAAATATTCTTTGTATTTAAATTATATTAAAAAAAGTCAATATAAAAGATATTATTTAAGTATTTACTTAACTGATGCTCCAACGTGCTGCTTTCATATTAACGTTTTAATAAAAATTGCCCGTTTTACGTACATAATATATACGTATAATTTTACCCGCCAAAGATTACTTTAGTGTAAAAGCTAGCGCGCACTACGAGTATTTGCCGCGCGATTATTTTACCGAGCGACAAAAATTAAAAAAAAAACTTTAATATGATATAGTCTATAAAGTACCCTATAGGTTTCATTTTCTACCGACATTGGTCTAGCGACCCATCCGACCGCTGCTTTTTTTAGTGGCATAGAGCAAAATGGAAATAGCGTATGTCATAAAGAGGTACTTTTTTATTTTTGTAGGTCGGAAATAATAATAGCGCGGCAAAAAAAAGTGGGCGCTAGCTCTTATTCGATTTCGGCACGACTGAAATGGATGAGAGCGGTAGTTTGGGCACGCAGCTAGGTGGTGCGTCCTCGTGCGCGGCCGATAACATGTATGTGTGTGCAGGTGAGGAGTGCCGCTGGGGCACGGGGCTGATGCAGCCGCCCGCGCCGCCCGCCCCGCCCGCCGCCCCGCCCCGCCGCGCCTCGCTGCTGCCCGACCCGCACGAGCCGCTCGGCCTCAAGAGCGAGGTCAGTTGACGCCCGTCCCGTCATCTATCATCTACTATACTCTCTTTCGGCCGCCTTGTCTCCGTACAGCGTCGAACATCCGCGGCGCCGCAGATGTGCTCCCACCAATTTTTTTTATTTCGATAAAATATCTCCCGGAAAACTTTAACCCTATCGACGGTTAGGCATGGTATATATTAATGATTTACAAAAAATTTAATAATCAATTCTGGATAATTAATATGCTATCTCGGGAGTGCAGGTGGACGACTCGAGCCAGCACTCGCTGCTGGATGGGTCGGACGGGTGCGGGGGGGACGGCGACGACACGCGCGGCCCCGACGTCATGGACCTGCGCCTTAAGTCGGAGACCTCGCACGACGCCCAGTCGCAGGTGAGTACATTGACGGGTCGGCCCGGATCTCGTGCAGACGATGGATGATCGCGCGCGTGTCTAATAATAATTATACTCGTAGATAATACATTTTACTCGTGGCTAGCCTACTTCCCTCGCTAATGTCCGCTCTGATCCAGCAGGTGGGGTTCGGCGGCGGATACGACTCCATGAAGCTGTCCCCGTCGACCTCTTCGCCCAGCGCACAGTCGTTCGCGCAGACCCTGCAGGCCATGCACAACCAGGTCCAGACCGACAAGATGGTGGAGTCTGTCACCGCCGCCATCTTCAACTCCGACAACGCCGGCCAGATATACGAGGATCAGTCTATCATGGCGTCGATGGGGGCGATGGACCCGATGCGGCGGCTCATGACCACCAAGTCCACGATCGAGCGGCTCGAGACCGACATGAAGGCGATGAACTCTGAGCTGATGCTGGCGGAGCCGTCCGTGGGCGGCGCGCTGCCTGCTGACCGCCGGCTCATGGCGTTCGGCCAGCCCGACCGCGCCGAGAGCTTCAACCCCTTCGGCGCAATGACTAAGATGGACGCCTCGCAGATCGAGGAGCGGCTGGCACGCCAGACCGCGCACATGGACGCGCTGGTCGAGGACGCCATGAACGCCATGAAGGCGACGGTCGCCATCATGCCCAACGCCGACGACAAGCTGGACGAGCTGGTGAACTCGCGCGTGGAGGACCACCTGTCCTCGTCCACGTCGCCGGCCGCTTCACACGCGTCCGACGTGCTGCTGAGCCCCGCCGCCGTCGGCCGCACGCCGCCCGCGCCCGAGATGCTGCCGCTGCCGGCCGCCATCTCGCCTGACGTCATCCTCGACCCGCAGGTGTCGCCCGGCCTGCTGTGCGACCGCCTGCCGCCGGGCTCCTCGCAGGGCGACCTCATGATGATGTCCGACATGCCCACGTCGGTGAAGACGCCGCCCGCCGCCGTCAAGTCCATGATCCTGAGTGCGGCCGCCGAGATCCTGACGTCGGACAGCACGATGAACGCGCTGGTGACGTCTGCCATCAACACCGCCAACATCCTGAGCACGGAGGGCGCGACGCAGGGCGTGCCCGACGCGCAGCCGCCCGCCGAGCCCGCGGCCGAGGCGCCGCTGGCGGCCATGTCGCACGCTGTGTCGCAGGCCGTGACGCAGGCCGTGTCGCAGGCCGTGTCGCACGCCGTGTCGCAGGCCGTGTCGCAGGAGATGTCGGCGCCGGTGCAGGGGCTCACGGACATGAGCGACCAGGATCTGCTCTCCTACATCAACCCCAGCACCTTCGACCAGGGTGAGTACCACATGGACCTCGGCTACTACTGACCGCGCACCGGCCGCCGGCCGGCCGCTTCCCCCCCCATTTCCCCCTACTTCTCCGCCGCCGACGCGCCCGGACCCCATGACTTTTAGTGAGACCTCTATAAGGTGGAAGCCGCTCTGTTCTGCGACCACATCGCGCGTCGCGAACGTCAGCGGCGACCGACTATTATATTCTTTATTATTTTTTAATTACTGTGTTTTAAGTTCGCTCGGCCTCCCCCGGAGCGTTTTAGTTATTTTCGAGCGGGGCCAGGCTGCTATTGTCAAAATAATTTAAGGTGGCACCGGCAGTCGTTGACCTTTTTAGTCTAGGAGCTATGCGAAAAATGCTTGCACTTTATTCTGTTAACTTAAAAAAATTAACTCTCTATAAAGACACAGGCAGGGGTCAACGACCGCTACGGACATAATTCAGCCATTTTAAAATACCATGTGTTAACTATTCTTATATGAACTGCCGGTGACTGTCGCTATACACTATATTTTAACTATTTTTCGAACCGCCCGGTCGGCGGGGTCTCTGGGTGTAGGAGGGCCCCGGCGCCGGGCGGGCCGAGCGTGTGTACTAACCTGCTGCCGTCTGTTGCAGTGTGAGCGCGCCGGCCAACTCTGCGGGACCCGCGTCGAATGCATTTTTTAGTGGAGTTACGGGCTCAAAGCAGTTTTTATGTGAATGTGTTAATAGATGTCGCTAATGTTAAGCTAGTATTAGTGCCGGTCGCGGCGCGGCGACGAGACCGTGCGGGATAGCGGTGCGAGCGACGCGACGACGCGACGCCCCGTCTCGGCGGCGCGCGCCGGCTGTAGGTCGATGTAATCTCCGTGTGCTTGACGAGCTGTGTAACCGAACGATCGAGTCAATTAATTATGAGTCAGTATTACAGGGCCTTCGAATGTTTGAACGTTCGCACGGACGCGTAGGGAGTAGGGACAGTGAGGTGCTCCGAGTGTCGCGTACACTGCGGAGTGCGGACTGTGAATGGATCGGGAGCGAGTGCGGAATGTTCTACTGATGATATTGTACATATTGAGTAGCTCTGTTTTATTTTTACGATTACTGGTAGGGCGCAAATTTGACTTTTGTATCAATCTGTGTCGGGACGTTCGGCTCGAATGTTCGTGGTGGTGTTGACGATAAGCTAAAATAAATTGCTCGGCTATTTATCTTGACTCTATATTTCCTTTACTCTTTTTATAATGTTTGTCGCCATCTTGCGACCGCGTACCGAATTACCCAGCTATGCTACTTGTCAGTGCGACTGTCAAAACCGCCATAGTAGAGACGGCGCGCGAGCCGACCGCCCCTCGCCTATAGTATTTAAGGATTTATTTATTAAAGCATCTGTAGTATTACGAGTAAATGCAACTAAGTTTTTTCGACTTAAGAAAATTGTGTTCCAAATGTTAGAACATTAGGCCATAATATAATTATCTTGTATTTTGAGACGTAGTTTAAGTAGTGTTAAGGGCGCCTACGATTTAGCGTAGTTTATGTGGCTTAGCGCGCCGCCGGCCGCCGGCGGGGGGCGCCTCGCCCGCCGCCGGGGCCGCCGTAGTATAACGGATGTCGTTTTAACGTAAGGAAAACAGTACTGATGTTATTAGAGCAAAGATTATATACACGTTGCTATTATGTATACAAATGTTCATTTTTATAGGTTATGTGGAAAGCTAAATATTATGCACATGTGCCATTTATTGTGGACTCCGGCTCAGGAGCAGCCGCCGCCGGCTCACTCGTGGGGGGCGTTTATACTGTGACGACTATCGACCTCCCCTCTTGTCGAGTGGGGGGGGGGCGCGTTCACGTCGCGGCGCGAAGGCACGCGCTGACGCGACGCTCGGTGCGTTGTAGACACGTCACTGGGTCGATTGGCATCGCAGCTCGCCGAGGTGCCGCCTCGAGGCTCGTGCACAAATAAAATAATTTTAATACTCGTAGCAATCATCGATTGTAAATTAAAACGTCAGTAGTTAAAGACGCGTCGACGCGATATCATCACTGTATTGTGAAGGAATCCTTGTGGCGTGTCTCACATGTGTGTGCGTGTGCGTTGGCGCCGCAGGCCGCAGCGGAGTGTGGGTGTGTGCGGGCGCGGGGTTCGCCCACTCGTTGGACCGACGACTGCGCTGGGTCTCCTAAGCCTGGCGCCGTTCGGCATATTATATCATTGCGACTCTATACAGACACGCTACGCTACAGCAGAAATCTAACTCGTCTGTATAGAATTATAGATATTTACGCGAATTTGTCAAATATGGAGGATGTTGGCTTATTCTAATTTCGAATTTGATCTTATTTACGTAGAGTTGCTACTATGTTTTTTATTTTTGAAGCGGAAACTCGTCCGCCATCAAACGAGTACTCGTTCAGTAAGATACCTCACATATCGGTTATATCACATCACACAATATGTGAACAATAATTATTGTGGTACAAACTATACAACACGTACGTCGTACAATATACATACGGTCTACATGTTAACTCCGAGAAAATAGTGAGTTGTAACTTTTGGAGTAGGTAAAAAGAATTTGCGGGTTTTGGCATCCATTTTTGGCAATTGATGACCAAGATTCATCCATATTTTGCGGTTCGTTAGTATTTTATTATATTTTATAAAACATTATTTAGTATATTAAGTTGACAGTATATTCATATTGAGTATACATATATTATAACAGTAATAAAATGAATATTATCGCTTCACTACCTGGCAACTTTAGCTTAACCTCTTACTGCCATAACATTAATATCTAATATCTGCAAGCGATAGTATTCTCGAGTCTGCGACGACTGACCGGCGCGCGGCGGTCACGATGGTCACGACCACGGCCCGGCCGCTAGGATCAGTCGGCAGGTTCGCCCGTGCCTTGCTGTGCAGCACCCGGGGACCACGCACGATATATTATACTAAATATTATATAGCTATACAAACCAAAATATAATATGGAATCTGTTATTGTTTGTAGTTTGTAACTCTCGAATCTCTGTGTTACAGCTGATCGATAGATATGAGTATATAAATTCATATTTAGCGAAATGTTCGAATTGTTAAGTATGTTATAAATGTAATGTTTAATGTATAGAAACCCGGGCGTATCGAGAACATGAAATACTTTAGAATGATATTTTTGATAAACGATTATAAAGTTACATCACAATCTACTGTTACATCTCGTCTTCCCCTTCGTTTGGTATAAAGCTTTTTGTATTCTTCTGACGAAGTCGCACACGCCGACCGCTCAGTCGCGGCAGTCGCGCGTCACGCGTGTATGTAGCGTGTCGCTGTCGCCTGTCGCCGGTCGCGTGTGCGTGTGGCGTCGATCTCTAGTCGGTCTAAAACAATGTAACTTGCCGAATGGTTATGATAAATCTATGTTATTTGTTTTGATGTAATTATATGTTTTAGAAAAAAACATGTGTTTTATTTATATTTCCTTAAAGTTTTTACTGTTATGTAGATAGTGTACAAATAAGGTATTCTAAGAGCCTGTGTTACCACTTCCTGATATGTGACGAATAGGCTATCCACCAATTAACTTAACAGATCAAGTATGGAGAATCTGTCGAAAAAAGTTATGAATAGCCTATTCGGAACTTTATCAGAAAGTGTTGAAAATGCCCTAAATCTGCTAGATTAAGACTGCTGCTTCGACTAGTCAAGTGTAAACTTTGCAATAAGTTTATTATCATTTATAAGGTATGGTATGTTATCAAGTTCCATTATTAAGGACAGTCGTTATTATAATCCATTATTAAGGACAGTCGTTATTATAATCTTTATTTGTTGACACGCAGAACAATTGTTTGTTGTGTAATTCAAAAATAAAAAATACAATCAAATTTAAATTATTTACTTAGCTTTAAATCGGATATATCATATACATATCTCTAACATAATAGAAATAACAACCACTAACATGAAATTCGTTTATTACATATAATATCTCTATACACGCAGTGCATCACTGTATTTAAATATAACCTACGCCCGTACAGTATACTTCTTTTTGTCAGTAAAATGTCAGCAGAAACAATTATTAGCTGTGCTGACAAAGAGATAAATTATTTATTTTACTGACTGAGACTAAGCGGCGTTCCTAAACTATATCAGTATGATTTGACGTCACTACTGCCACATAGATATAATTTCTTTATATTGTTGTAGAACACACAAAGTATCAGAGTCACAGAAAATCTGTCACTCATTTTGTTCTTTTTTTTCGACCGGTTGCTATACTGCCACGCTGCAATATTGTACTCGCATGTGACTATTTTATATCAGTCTGTGGTTACTTCTAACCAGTACACCAGCACTTTGGGAATGTATGACATAAATTATTAGCCGCCGATAGCATCACATCATACAGTAGTAACACTGGTATAGATTAGGAACACACGCGATAAATAGTACTATAATGAGGCATTTTCTTATTTTCTTAATTTGATTGTCAAACAGCTTCCATTATA
>DWTA01000473.1:0-10349 GCA_018236805.1 Plebejus anna | reverse complement strand
CGTTTTTTACGCTCGTTTGTATCGATACAAACGCAAGTTGAACGCTCAGCAAATGCAAGGAAGCCTACACGTTTTAAACTTTATATCTGCCAAAGCGCATCAGAAACGCGCGTCGTCAGTGCGCAAAAAAAGAACATCGTGTGGTGTCGCCCTAAGGTGTTTTAACATCGATGATGAATGACGGCCGAAAAGGAAGATCTTCCGATCGAGCGAGATAGCATGCTCGGTCAGACCGAAGCCCACTGACGACATGTCGTTTGCCGTTCTCCGAAACTTCGATAGCGCGATGTAGGATTGTGAGGCATATTATGGGTACCGCCACAGTGAATATGTGTTTCTTTAAAATTGAAAGGGTCAATTCAGACTGCATCACGACGCGTAGATGCGTTCCTATTTTTGTATTGAATTGACAGATTTGCAAGATATCTCACGCAATTAAAATCTGATTGTTAATCAATAGGGCAACAAAATTAGTATGGCAGGGATACTGTTTCGTTTCTTAGCTAACAATAACATAACAAAAGTACATACTTAGCTTGTAGGTTTGGCTTCCCGCCGTCTGGGTCGCTGATGCTGCTGCTTCTCGAAGCGTGTCGATGTGTTTCGACGAACTGGCCGCTTGCTCCGTACTTTTCACTCGAACTCGGACCCGGTAGCTCCGTAATGGATTCTGTGTTTACGTTACTAGCCACGTCTATGTTACTAGCGTGCATTTGCGACCTCAACTCCTCGTACGACCGCAGACTGTCGGAGAGGCGAAGCTGCAACGTGTCTCTCTCTTCTAGAAGCTGCGTCAGTTCCATTGTTAACTCCTCGCAGCGCACGTCTCTTTGATGCAGCATGTACAACGCTAGGTCCAGCTCCGCTTTGGGCACGGCGTTCAACAGTTCTTTGTCCAATTTGGAGTCGCTACCGTCCTCCGGTTTAGTGTTCGATGCGAATGTAACGTGCTTCTCGATTTTGTTGCTCGCCGATCTTAGCAGTTCGTTCAAGCTTGCGACTTCGTCTTTCAATGTAACGATTTCTATCTCTTGGCTCTCTAAAACCATTTGAGTTTCTGTCGCCTTATTGACGTATTCTTCCAAAGATCTGTTTAAATCAGTGATAGTTTTATTTAAATTGGTGCATTCGATAATTTTTTCATTTAACTCTTCGTACAATCGACTTTTCTCTTCTTCGATCTCTTTCTTAACTTTACTAGAATTTTCACTTATTTCGTGCATTTTTAACCTCAGTACGGCTAGTTCTGATTCCTTTTCGAAAGTTAAATCCTCAATTTTCTTTTCGTAGTCAATTAACTGCTTCCTCACAGCCTCAAATTCTTCATTCCTCTGTATCAATGAAATTGTAAAATCATGCGTTTTTTGAAAAATTTCGCTATCTTTGATTTGCAGCTGTCTAGTCAATTCTTTGATCTGTCCTTCTAGTCTGTTTCGCAAGTCTTCTAGTTCTAAATTTAGGTTATTGTTAACTGTATTCACAGCAATAAGTTCCGCCTGAAGTTGATCTATTTTTTCTATTAAAGATTTTAATTGTTCTTCAAAACCGGCTTTTAGGTCGCTTATTAGCTTTTCATGTTCATCTTGCCCGTAGGAATTATTTTTAACCATATTCGCAGCGATAAGTTGAGCCTGAATTTCTTCAATTTTCACGTTATATGACTTAATATTTTCTTCATGATCGCTTATTAGCTGACTAATTTTTTTCTCGTAAGTGCTCTTAAGTTCATTTATTTGTCGCTCATAACCACTTTTTAGATCCTCTAATTGTGTCTCATAGCCATTTCTTATCTCAATTATTTGTTTCTCGTGTTCATCTTGGCATACGAGAATCTTATTTTCATAAATCATTTTTTCGTCTTCTATTTCAGAACGTAAAATATCAAGTTGATTAACTGCCTCCGAATATTTTTCTTGTAAACTGTTAAGATGTTCTTCTTTTTCTTTTATTTTATTTTGAAGAGATGTAATTTGTTCCATAATGACAATTTTATTAGTTTCTTCTTGACTTGATGATTGCACATTTACTAGAAGTTGCTCATATTTTTCCTGAAAAGCAGTAAGTTGACTCCTTAAATCATGTTCTATTGTTTGGAATTCACTCTCTCTTTGAGCCAAATGTTGTTTCCAAAGTTCAGCTATTTCAAAACCACGTTGATCCATAGCACTGGAAATCGAAGAACGTAATTCGGTAACTGTTGACAATAATTGATCATTTTCTGCATTAAGATTATTTATGTCTGTATTTAGTTGTGAAATTTTGGCTTCATATTCAGCACATTGTTTTGTTAATCCATTATTGGTGATTTGCAGTTCATGACACTCATTGTTAGCATCTTTAATAGTGGTGTTTAATTTCGAACAGGTTTCTTCCATCATGGCACATTTTTCCATTAAAGTATGAATTTCTAGTTTATAACTATCACTTGCAATATTCGATGATTTAAGCAGTTCCAAATCAGATGAAAGATTTAATATTTTAGCATTAGCTTCTTCTTCTGCAGATTTTAATAAATTTAACTGTTCAACCAACTTATCGTTTTCAATTCTTACTTTTTGTAGGTTTTCATTTGATAACTGTAATTTTTCTTCGAAGCTACATTGTTGCAAATCGCTTTCATTTTTTAATTTCTTAATTTTCTCTTCCATAATTTGCATGTCTTTATTGAAAGATTTATTTTTGTCTTCTAGGTCTGCAGTTAACTTCTGAACAACTTCCAACTGTTTTTGACACGTATCACATTGGACAGTAATTTGTTGCTGCGATTGTTGATTTAGATTACAAATTTCAATATCTAACTGTTTTTGTTTCTCTAATAATTCCTTATTTTGTATGTTCAAATTTTCAACTAATGATTGTAGCTCATCATTTTCTTTTTCCAGTTTGATTAATTCATCACTTGGTTTGTTTTGACTTTTGAAAGCGGATTGCGCAGTATCATGTGATCCATGTTCCTTACTATCACCTCCCCATTGCATGGAAGATAGTTTATCATTAGCTTGCTTTAAATTATATTTCCATAATTGTATTTCACTATCAGCTTTCTCTTTGATTTCGATTAATCTATCATTTGCATTCTTCAATACTTCATTTTGTTTTTTCAATGCTTCATTTTCTTTCTTTTCTTTATTTAGTGAAACATTTAGTTCTTCCACTTTCTTTTCTAAAGTTTCGACATTACTTGCGAGTTCTTTTTCAATCGCAAAATCCAATAAGGAGTTATCAGACAGTTGTTTAGACAGTTTTAATTCATTGCTGAGCATTTCATTTTTAGATTTTAATTCTTTTAATTTTTTTATAGCCTTACACAACTTTGTGTTGCTGGTTTCTAATTCTTTTTTAAGCGAAGAATTTGTTTCATTCAATAAATTAATTTCTTTTTGAAGATGTGACAGCCCTGGAGTTATATCCTGCATTTCTTCATTAGTTTCAAGACCCCAACCTTCCTCAGAATTAAAAGGATCAGATTCCTCACCAATTTTTTCAGTTTCTTCATTATCATTATAACAAACAAACGCTTTCTTAGCAACAATCATTGGCTCTATGCCACCTTCACCTGACGCATCTTGTAAATTAGCATTTTGTAAGCTCTCGACATTTTTCTTTGTGGCAAAATCTAAGTTTGATGTGTTTATTTGCATATCATCCATAATCTGAGATTCAATTGCGGATAAATTTGGTTCACGTTGGTCTTCATTTAGTGGTTCAATAGTAGAGGATATTGTCATGCCTTCTGTTTTTGGTATGTTCATTTCAAAAACAAGTTTCTTATTTTCTTTTAGTTGCTTTATTTGCTCTTCTTTTTGCAAAATCTGTGTTTGTAGATTTTCATTGTTCTGTTTTAAAGTCTCAATTTTTTCTTCCAAAATTTGAATTTTAGTACTTAATTGGGATACATTACTTAAATTACCTGTTTGCAATAATTGCAGTTTAGTATTTAAGTCACTTATCGTATCATTTCTCTGATTAATTTGCGAATTTAAATTATTAATTTCACTAATATATTGATCTGTATAATCTGGTGATTGAGTTTGTAGTTTAACTGAATTAGATCCCTCTTGTTCTAACATTTGATTTCGATATGAAAGTTCGTGTAGATTTTCTTTAAAGTTTTCTATTGTGATTTTATTCTGTTGTACCTCAGAATTTAGTATATTATTCTGTTCTAACAACCTTTCATACTTTTCAATCAAATTTTTCTTATCTCTACTAATTTCTTCCATTTGATTATTGAATTCTGATTCCAAATCATCCAACTCAGTTTTGCGTTTCATCTCCAGTGTTTGATTTTCGTTCGTTAATTGCTTGATGGTGCTTTCCATTTCACAGATTTTATTTTGATAATCTGATAACTTAGTCTCCACGTCTTTTACTCGATGCGCCTTTTCTATAAGACTCTTATTCTTATTCTGCAGTTCTTGACACAGTTTAAGTGATTTTTGTAGTTCTTCGTCCAAATTCACAACTCTTGTTTTCAAATTCCTGTTTTCTTCATCAATTTCTTGCAAGCGCTTTTCTACAACTTTATCGTGGTCTATGAGTACTGCTAACCTTGCTACAAGCTCGTCTTCTTGGCACATATATTCATTGTATGCTTTTTGTTTATCTTGCAATTGGAAATCTAATTGGTCTGCCTTACGTTCCAGTGATTGTCTGCTATTTTCCATAACCGATATGCTTTGTTCTAGCCTATAGATACGTTCCTTATACTTTTCCATTTCCGTCTGTAAGCTTTCTATATATAAATCTCTTTCTTGTATTTTAGCTTCATAGCTATTCTGTATTTGCGGAATTTTATCCTCCTGATTTTGCAAGTTACTTGCTAAATCATTTATTTGTTTCTCTTTTTCTACCAATTCATTTTCAAGGCAAGATATTTTTGTTAAAAGATTAATATTATTCTTTTGTTCAATTTCATATTCAACTACTTTTTTGTTTAACAGTTCAATATGACGTTTAAGTTCACTGTTTTCTTGTTGTAATGCAGTTAAGTCTTTGTTTAATAATAATATTGTTTCAGAATTATTGACACTTGACTCACGCAAGTTTTCAAACTCTTCTTGTACTCGTAACAATTTTTTGTTTTGCTCTTGTAATGAATTGATTTCCGTTTGTAACCTGATAATTTCAGTGTTTGAATTATTCAGTTTTTCGTTGATATCGTTTAAGGTATTTACTTTTAGAGAAAATTCTTCCGCTTGTTGCTTTTGAGTATCAAGTTCTTTACGAGTTTCATTTAACTGGCTTTCGAGCTCAGCAATAATTGAGGATTTCTTTTTAATGCTTACAGCATATTTTTTCAGCTTTTCTAATAACTCTTTATTCTTATTTTCGATCGCAACATACTGTTCGCTGTGGGAAGTTTGGTCTGAGATAATTGAATTAAGTTTTTCAGTAAGAGCTTCATATTTTTGAAGTACATCTTTCAACTCTTGCTCTTTTTGCTCTAATGATGTATGCAATTTTTCATTTTCAATTGACTCCTTTCTAAGTTGTAATTTTATTTCATGAATTTCTTCATCACGTTCTTTTGCTTGGAGTAACGCCTCTGATAGTTCTTGTGACTGACTTTGTTTTAATGTTTGTATTTCATTAATGAGCTTCTCTTTTTCTTTTAATTTGTCTTGGAGTGTCGTTATTTCTGCTTCAATATTGTTATTCTTAGACTCTAGCACAGCCTTCAACGTACTTAACTGATGTTTCTCTTCTTCTAGTCTTCGCAACCTTTCCTCATAATCAGCAAGTGTTTTTTGGTTCATAGATATTTGTTTATTTAATGATTTAACAGACTCTGCGTTTTGATTTTTGGCCTTTTCTTCTTCAAGTAAATCTAGTGTAGACTTCAGTTTTTGAGTTATATCATTTAGTTTTGTAATCTGATTTATATATTCGGATATTTCTTTATCTTTTTGTTGCAATGAATTTACGTATGAAATAGCTTGCTTTTCGTACTCTACAAGAGCTTTTTCCAATTCGTAGATTCGTGTGTCACGCATATTGATAGCAGAACTGTACTCTTGGTGCACTTTCTGCATTTCCAATTGTAACATTTCATTATCTTTTTTAGTTACTTCAATTAATTCCGAATCTTTTTGAAGATTTGAAATTTCATTTCTTAGTTGGTTATTTTCATCATTCAAGCGTCTAACAGTTGCTTCATAAGAGGAATTGCTTTGCAATAATTCTTTCTGCTTCTCTTGTTGCTCTTCCAGTGATAATATTTTCATTTGACAGTCTGCTATTTCATCTTCTCTTTCTTTTACAATATTCTTTAGTTTTAAAATTTCTTTAGTTAGTTGTTTTACGGATTTGGACCGGTTATTACTTTTATCGGAGAGGGATTTATCTTCTGGAGGCAAATCCACAGACGGGCCTTCAATAGCATCATCGATACTAGCTCTTTTAGTCACTTCAGCAGTTTCTTTTAAAACCTCAATCCTTTCTCGCTTAAGCTCGTCTATTTGGTGATTCAAATCTTCATTTATAGCGACCAACTTCTGTTTTTCTTCAGTTAAAAATGTAATATTTCGTGAAAGTTTACTGTGTTCATCTTGAATTTCATTTATATTGTTCAGAAGAGACTCATTTTCCATAGAAATTTTATTCATTTTCTCCATTACTTCTTGTCTCTCGGCAGTAAATAGCTCAATTTTCTTTCTTAACTCATCAGCTTCATTGATCAATTCTTCTTTGGACAATTTAGCCTTACTGCTTGCATCTACTGCATCCTTTCCTGAATCAAGGCCTCTGTTATATTCTTCTAATTCCATTTTTTCTTGAGTTGTTAAGGACTCAACAATTTCTATTGATTCAGCGGAGCTTACTTTTTCAGCACTTAGTTTTTCTAATTTGTCAGTAAGTTCAATATTTTCTTGAATGTAACTCTCCAGCTTACGTGTTATTTCATCTTTATCATTTTCAAGGATTTTAATGGTTCCGTTTAATTGTTCTTTGTCCAACTTTAAGTTTTCGATTATTATTTCCATTTCTTTCTTTGAAGAACTGAAGTTATCTATCTGCTCTTCTAACTGAACTAATTTCATTTCAGAACAAACTTGTTCATTTTGTAGTATTGACATGTCTGCAAGTTTATCTTCCATTTCAGATGCCTTTTGTTGCAAATTATGAAGTTCTGAAATATAACGAACCAATTGATAAACAAAATATTATACACATTTGATTTGAAAAAAGTACCATCACTCATTAAGTTTAAGGCGTAAACAATCTTTACGGTAAATAAATTAAAACATTACCTTGAACTAAGTCAAACTTTTGGGTTTCCAGCAAGGTTATAGATTTAAGTCTTGCTTCTGCTAAATTCTCCACTTCAACCAGCTTTTTATATACCTCAGATTCCGTTACTGAAATAAAATTATAATAGTTTATTAATACCATAACATCGCATACACTAAATTTTAATAAATAATAATATTAATCAACTTACGCCGTCCACCATCATAATCCACAAGATGTAATTGTAAGTTACCCTTTTCTTCTTCTAATTCTGCAACTTTCTGTGAAAGCTGATGAAGTTCCTCATTTAATTTAACAATTTCAGCATTAGCATCAGATATTTTACTAAAATTGTCTATCGATTTTTGCATTTGTTTAATCTTTAGCTTAGAATTAGATTTCACTTTTATCATATTCTTATTGGCTATATCAATTTCAATATTAAGAGCCGCAATTTGATCTTCGGCAGCTTTCAACTTTTCATTTAGTTCATTTACGTCAATTATTGAGGGATCAATCGATTGGCTTTGCTCCTTGATTTCTGTCATCATACAAACATCAGCATATTCTTTATCTTGTAACGGAACTTGTGATTGTAGATTATCTATAACTTCATCTTTCTCTTTAATTTTACTTTCCAATTCAGATATGGTTTCGTCTTTTTGGCTTATAATTATCTCTTTGTCCAGAATGTCTTTGTTTAATGATTGTAATATCATATCGCTCTTTGATTTTTCACCCTTGCCTTTTTTTTCTGTGTCTTGTGGCAAAGATTCCGATGATAACTGACTCCAAGGCGACTTCATCTTTGAAGCAGTGCTGCGGCCACCTTTTCTGGCTGGAACTGGACTACTCTTCACACCTGGCGACTTGGCTCGGGTACTTACAGAGGACAACTGATTTTCAAGTTCCTTATTAGTTTGGCGGATTTGACAATTTATTTGCTCTAATAATTCGATTTTTTTGGATAGCTCTTCCATGTTACTTATTTCTAAGGAACCTTTTTCTTGCTCTACATTTGCTTCTTCTGCTGGTTTCTTTTCTGTTACTTCTCTTAATTTATCCTGTAACTCAGATATTTCTTTTACTTTCAAATTTAACTCCTCAGTTAGTTTCGAGTTTTCAATACTCAATTCAAATCGGGAATTTTCTAAAATAGTATTTGCTTCTTCCAAGTTTTTAATTT
This sequence comes from Plebejus anna, assembly GCA_018236805.1. Taxonomy (NCBI): domain Eukaryota; kingdom Metazoa; phylum Arthropoda; class Insecta; order Lepidoptera; family Lycaenidae; genus Plebejus; species Plebejus anna. Next base: position 1,930 of record DWTA01000473.1, on the reverse strand, counting down.
TATTGTCTTTTTCTTGAATCTCTGTCAATAACTTTTGTTTTTCTTCCTTCCATTCCATTTCCATTGCCACAAAGTTATTTTGCATTTTAGTCATTTGCTGTTTTGTGTCATCCAATAAATCTAAAGTATCTTTTTCTGAAAAGTTTCAAATTAATTATAATAGTTTCAAGTTTCAACTAAAACAATTACTCAAGCAATAATATTAGAAAATATACCTTTTTTACTTAGGCTATCTGTTATAATGGTAGTGGCCTTATTTTTTGATTCTATGATTTGGTCTTTTTCATTTATTTTCTCTTGCAAATCCAATATAGTAGTTTCCATTGCACGTACTTTTACCTGCATAATGCTCAACATATTTTCTTTCTCTTTAATTGTATTTGTAAGCTTTGTCACATCGGTATTGTCAAGACTCTGTAAACATAATAATTTTATTAAAATTAAAGGTGTGGATAAATTAAATGGCATTATTTTATTTATTGTTGTAAGGACACCAAACAGTACATACATTAAAAACTTATGGAAATGATCACAGATAGTCAACAAGAGCTGATGCATGTACCTTAGTAGGTGACACAGCATTTACAATAGCAAGTTCAGACAGAATAATATTATCACACCATAGTAGTTAAATTAACTAAAACTAAAAGTAAAATTCATTTTATACTTAACTTTCTTTAACAGTATTCACTTTGAATTAACTCTGTTTTGGTATTTCAATACGAAATTTTTCGGTTCAGCTATAAAAGTGAAAATACTGTTCAAGTTTTTGTTTACTTTTATGTTCCATATTATAACAAAATTAATTTAGCTCGAAAAGTCGTTAGTGCCTTTAGATAAATTATGATGTAACGCCTAAGATCGTTGATGCGTGGTATTTTATAATGTTTCTTTTTTTTTAATTCTTACATCTCTTATTGTAATATTCATAATGGGGTTTACTCGATAAAGATAAGATTTCGCTTCGTCAAAATTTTGTTATTGCTTATCTAAAATAAAAGCCGCTTCTACGCAAATTGAAATTACTCAAGTAAAATTCACTTTCTGAACTTCTCTTGTTTATTTAGAAAGATTACACTAGTAACTTGACAAAATTAGGATTTTCATATTATAACCTCTCCTTATTAGCCCGTTGCGTACTCCAATTTTTAAGTACTAATAATCTGGAGGTAGAAGATTTATACTAACTGAATATAGTTCTCATAGTGTTGTAATATCATGCTCATAACTCCGAGCTACTACAATATAGTGTCGGCGATGCTCTAGAATGTTATTATCTAAACATTATGCTCCTTTGGTTTATCCGAATTCCGAGTGTTCCAGGAGAAGGGTCTTGTCTTTCTAATCCATTGGCATACTTCGCAAAGATATGTGTGTTAGTAAAACTAAACAGTAACAATTATTATTTTTAATAAGTACTACCAAACGTCATAAAAATAAAATGTTGTTTAGATGCAGTTTAGATAAACGAATTGATTTAAATGTTGTTCATTGGTTCATGTAGATTGTAGGTTCATTACAGGTATTTTATTTGAAAAATATATTTAAAAATAATGCAAATATTTCGAGCACGGAGGAAAATGACAAATTTATATTTATTAGAGCATAATAATAATCCGTGCGTTCATGAATTACACGATTCAAAGCGACATAAATTTAAGTTGGAAATTGGAATATAGTTAGCACATAGCCCAAGTGGCTGACGAGATGATTAAATACATAAAACACTACGAATAATAAAAACTAAAACAAAACATAATATAAAAACAGACTTCAAAATTTGTAATAGATGATTAAAATTGCCTATCTCCAAAACAACTGAACCGCTTTTGATAAGACTTGCAGTATTCCCTAGGTTTAACAATACGTAGTAGGTACAACATAAAATAATTACTCGAATCGGACATGCTGTTCCACTGACGTTATACGT
>DWTA01000472.1:0-10354 GCA_018236805.1 Plebejus anna | reverse complement strand
TTACAAGATTTGTTCTTTCGCACGATACCCATCTAAGCCCACAATGTCTGAAGGTACTGATCTTAACTCTGACCATCCGACAAATATAACTTCTAATAATTAATGAAAGATAAAGTTTATAATAATTGGAGGTATCACTTCATTAAAAGAGGCTTGTCTGAGCTCCCACAATCTATCACTCTGACATATTACACTCTAATATTAAAATGAAGTAAACGATAAATATACATAGGCATATCAAGTTTATCGAACGCTCGTAAAAGGCGTATCAAGTTATAAAAGCAGTAATAGTTCCAGTTCATATTGACACGTTGTAATGGCCGCCTCGCGTGTTGTCGGCTAAATTATGTATCGAAGACGAAACGTTGTTGCTATTATAAATTCAATATTACATTAAAACTGTGTTGTAATGCTACCAATGTTAATACAATTACGAGCGACCTTAATACGAGGAATTAAAAATTATATAATGCATCTAAATATTGTAGGTCCCGGCCTCTCAGATAGTCTGTTGTAACGAATAATTCTGTTGGTAATTACTGGTTTAACATTGACCTTGTTTAACGAATATTCAATATCGCAACACTCGTTACACACGACACGCTCGATACTGAAAAGCGCAAAATATCCCGGAGAGATTCAGAAATGAAAAATACACGCCAAGATACATAATGTAAAATGCAGGGGAACAATAAAGAGCCGTATCATCAACGTCACTGCGCCACTGACCCAAATAGTGGGGAGTGGGGACACTGGAGCAAATGGCCACGATTTTCATCAAAACAAAGTACCAGCTGAATTTCTTAATGCACGTCTTACAACATTACGCGCTCGAGAGGGAAACTCCGAGATGGTATCTTAATGGTGACATATTAGAGGTATGACGACTGTAAAGCACTAAAAGCTAATGATTTTATCTTCATAACTGCGCTGCGTTTAAATTTTACAATTTCTTAGTAGAAAAAAAAAATTTAAAACCACAAGAGTAAATCACATGAAATTAATTGTAAGGATAATTAAGATGCAATACAAAATAGAGCAATAATAATAATTAATAAATTATATCAACCAAGTATTATTTCACAAATTAACACAATTTATTGATGTCAAAATAGTATAATGACTGAGAGACTCAGGGACACCTTAAATTAAAATATATCTGAAACATTTGAATTTGAATGAAAATGCTCGCAGCAAATTGGGCCAGCTCTATAATTTATTATGCAATGGGAACGTTCGTAAAATGACGATTTGAAGCATTTTCACTCGATTCGGTATGTTCTTGCTTATAATAATTATTACTAGTTCATATGTGAATATTACTATAACTTTGACAAAACAATGGTACCTAAAGTTTAACGATTCAAGGGCAAGTAGCTGGCAACAAAAATGATCGAGTAAATCACAGCAAATAGGCACCGTCCAAAAACGTATCGATAGCAATAAATATCTTGCGAAATGGCACATAAACATTAGGAGCCAGAAGCAACAATGATATTTATAAAGGTCGGAGTGAACCTAAATTACATTAATAACGCACTCTATTAAAACTCCTCGTTGAGTGTTCAGAAATAGCGGCGCTCCGCCCTACTAATGGAGTAGGCCCTGCGATATCTTTCGAGGCGCTACCGTGAAAAGGCCCGGATATCACGCGAGAAGCACGCGGCCCGCGGACCTGAAGAAAAAACGATGATTCATGCCCAACATTTTGAGGGCACTCGGGCGTAATTACATTTTTCATTACCTATATTACCGCATTCGCGGGATCATTTTCGGCCCTCGGGGTACTATTACATTTAATAATATCCCCTGGAATTCATGTTAATTTATCATTATTATCTTGATTTATAATCTCGTTTACGCGGTTGATTATTTTGAGAGAGACCTAAGCACTTCCAGACTGTCAGTTGTTCCGAGGATTTTGCTCCATAGTCTATCTTCTCAATCTTCTTCTAATTCTTAACGATTTGCAATACGAGGTGAATTGTTTCAAGATCCGGAGACGCATAATTTGATTGAGCGGGGTGAGTGCATTTGAATACGTTGGTCGCGTGGCCGACAATCTGGGCCGGCGTTAATCACTGTCCGCACGCCGCCGATCGAATATCAGATTGCTGAAACGCCAAGGTTGAAGCTTTCCTGAGGCCGGGAAGCTTTTCCAGCCCTACCACACTTCTCCGAGTTCGTTTAACTTTCTGCGCTATCGAGCTCAACCGGACACGAAATTCCTATCTGTGAAAAGTCGTCACTTCTAAATTTTAAACTAATCGCAAGCTCTATGAATGCCATCAAACGGATGGAATGTAATTTAATTAACGTACGATGTACGCGATATTGTGGCTCTAAAAATGTGTACACAATATTTTTATAACTAAAATTCCGTTTCATTACTCGCACATGTTAGATGTAAAATGGAACGACATTTCATATTAAAAATTTTCATTCGCATACCGGCATGTCAGTTTGTGTCGGTCGGGGAAAAAAACCATTTCCCGTCGCGAGTGCACGAGGAATGAACAAATCCTGATGAATATGTACGACGTTTTCAAAGGGAGTGGCAGATTCGAACGAGAATTGCGGCGAAATCGGGCGGCAACTCATCTTTGTGTCATTACAGCTTTGAGGGATCGCGCCGAGCCCATCGTGGTACACCGGCATCTAGATCTCTCACGTCGACGATTACGTCTGAAGGGCGCGGGCCGAGCCGCAGCCGTATTACGTGTTCATTAAACACAATAGAAATAATACAATGCAGATTTTATCTCCGACACTCAGCTGAATTAAAATCTTTATACTTCTTAAACAGGCGCGCACAGACCAGCATATTTTTATGAAAGGTTATTCTGAGTGCGTACATTTTTTGTTTCGTATTTTCTTATAATGAAAATTTATCTAGTCGTTTGTCGGTGTCGTGCAGCTACGGTCACTGTAGCTGCACGTTATATGACTTGAGACACGTCATATTATATCAAATATAATAATTTTAATCTATTGACATCATAAACAAATTGACTCCCAATCGCCACCACTACTGAAGTGATAAACAGAAAAAGCTACAAATCAACTGAGCTAAAGTAACTTTATAAGAAACGTCCCCCAAGTTGTTAAAAGGATGATCATTAGCGAATTCCCGGGAGAAATTCCATGCGATGTAATTTTATCACGTAAGAGCCGTCCAAAAAGTCCTGTAAGATATAGTCTACGGAATTTCGCTCGTCATTGTTTGGTATTCAGCCGGAATTTTCATTGTTAGCCCATAGAATACTTCGGGTCATGATAATCTAGTCTTATATAAAGAAGCGAATTGTTTAGAGATATTATCTTCGGATTTCGTTTTAAGGACGCGACGATAAAATATTAAGACCCAAAAAGGATCCGCTGGAATATTTATATCGAAACTTAATCAGAAATCTTCATAGATGGCCCTCGGTTTATGTTCTAGGTATCTTTGAAGATTCTTTCGCTATTTTAGCTATTTTCATAAACTAAAATAAATTCTTTATGACATCCAATTTTTCTGAACAAATTCTTAAAATCTAGCATTCCTTCCAATAATTTTCGACAAAAATAGATACTAGTGGAACTTTTAATATTAATTTAATTTTCCTTCGCATAAATTATGGCAAACATTGGATGAACAACATTAAGTAAATCGGAATCAAGGAATCAAGCAAACTTTAAATATTTAGACTTGAACATTGTAAGCGTTTGATGCAATGCTTACAAAATGCTGGACGCCGCAACTGGTTACTGGTTGCTGTGAGGCCTTCGCGGAGGCAATTAAAATAATGACGAATGGCCTGCCTAAGCATCTCATAAATAAGGATGTCTTTGGACGTCTGTATTCTATTAATTTTATTTATTGCCACATTCTAGTTGTCGTTACGGTAAGTATTAAATATATTACCCATTATTCTTCAGATATGGACATTGTGGTTAATCAAAGCAACAGTTGCGCCAATATTACGTTTACTTTTTAGGCTTTAGGTAAGGCTAAAGCGTTTCCATCATTTAGTACTTATCAATACCCCCTCTCTTGGTAAATAAAACAATTTAACGTTAGGTCTCTAGCTATTATATTTTTAGCGCCTCATAATTTCAAATCTAACACTTATAATACCTATTTTTAATCAGGAATCAAGTCTCCTAACTAATAATACTCACATTCTATAAGCGTCTGTGTATGTACCGTATAATTGAGCTTGTACCTTTGATCAAGGATCCCACATTAGTCAGAGGGAGATTGATCACGCTAGTGTAAATAAGGCCCTAATTATCCCTTACGCGGTCAAAGTCCGGCTTATTTAGTATTCCCGCCCGCATCTGGGCTCGTGAGCAATATAAGTAAGAAGCCGTTAAACATTGGGGATGCCCTCTGAAGCCGCCGCGGCCGCTAAAATCTGTCACTGACTCGCGAAATTCGCGGTGAATACTTAAATATCGATTTGTTTCGAAATTCGATAGTTTAACCGCCGTACATTATTAACATTACATTACATTTAATTAACCTTCAATTTAATGTAGACTTTGTACAAAAAATGTATGAGGCTTACCTATATCAAATATTTAAATTTATTACATTAAAGTAATTAATGTTCCACTTTGATTGCGGCAGTAAGTTTCTTAACTTACTCTTCGTATTTTAATGTGTTCAGTTTGATTGTATTCCAATTTGTCTCTGGTTGGCTGATGAAATGGAAGATTGCACTTTAAATCAGACGTAAGTATCAATACATGATTGTATTCTCACATAAGCGACAGATATAACATTACAAGCACAAACAAATTTACCCTTTTAGGCACGAACATTGACAATTCCTTTCTTTGAGCATTTGGCGGCTATCTACATAAATTAGTGTTCGCTGCTCTCCCTGGAAAAGGTAACAAAATTACTCGCTACAATCCACAAAGCTCCTGTATTACTGTGAGTATGGTCCGTTATAATTGTGTTTGTATGAGCTGGATGAGACCCAAATTTTGATACCGTACAATGAATATTACGTTTGGCGAATTGTGCCAGCGTGTATGATCTCAGAGATGCACATAATTCATCAAACGTTTTGTAGTCATGTTGTTCTATTTACGATGGATTTTTCTATATTATACTCTATTATTTTATTGAAAGTTAATCTTCGTCAAAGCGTTAAGTTAAAATTAATTTATAATTTAAACAATATTTGTTTAAGAAGTAATAAACTTACTGTTTATCTTTTATCCTTCCAGATTCTGACATGCTGATAATCATTGTCGTTTTAGACTAAATTAGACAAAGAAAGCCAGGGAAAAGTACTAAAGCCTGTAAATAAAAACCAGATTATGTGTAAGCACTAAAGAGGCTCCGGGAGCTAAGTAGAAAAGTCTAGAAATAAGCGGCTTATGAGGAGTGTTTACTAACGTGAGATACATTCATAGAATTGCACGGGCTTATCGAATGGAAGTGGTTTTACTTCTTAAGTTTATTACGTGCATTTCTCAGCCAACACGGTTAAACTTTTTCAGCAGAACAAGAATGGCTAGAGTGAAAATGCCAAGGAATAGTTTTACCTCTGTCACTTTGTCCATCTTAACGTACTCTCTCCGACCCATGAAAAGGTCAAAGGCCAAGGTCGCTATAGCCAAAATTCACCGCGGTCCACCAATCACGTGGCAGTTTATTGCCGCCAACGACAAGCCCGAGAACGACCCCGGGGATTCCCGGACTAATGTCCCGGCCACGTTCACCTCTGCTCAGCCCAATTTGTCAACTTTATGCCGCAAATTTAGAACACACCGGGTGTTTAAAAAGGAGTGCAGTTACACCGTTTTGGTGCGTTGCTGTAAGTCACTGGAATGGAATAAATCATTGTATGTGTAGCTGAGTTGCTGCCATCAGCAAAAATAAGACGGCGACAATGCAATGCTTCACCAACGTAAAATAAAACGTCGGAGCGGTACCGCAGCTCTGCGGTGATGGTACGAAAGGAGTGTGGCCTGAGCCTCGATCCTCACGTCCTATGGAACAAATACGTTATTTTAATCTTTCAGTTTTGATTTTCATACATCTGTCGTTACTCGTCGCTGAGGAAACCTACGTGTCTATGACATGAAGAATCAAAGTAGTTCCATTGAAACATACATTCACATCCGAGCGCCTTCGCGTAAACTACCACCTCTGTCATCTACACAATAAAACATGCATGAAACAGTTGTCGATTGCGCTTAAACATGTATGCCGTTGCCATGGCAACCGCAAACATAAGGAAAAACTTATTATCACAGAAGATAAGGCCCGTACCTGCATAATTTAAACGGAAGCTCTAAGGCTGTACATCTAGTGAATTTATAGCGAAATTGTAGCAGTCGCTAGCAAGTATGTGGAGAAATTATGGCAGCTGCTGGCAAATATGTGGCGGAATTATGGCAGCAGTCGCCATCAGTAACTACAGTTCGACAGTAGGAATGCGACGAACTCGGGCTGGAGAATTTCCTTCTAAGCGAAATAATGAGACATTCTCAGAAACTGCGCAAAAAAATATTTTAATTAACCGGTTAATATTAATTAACAGTGAAGCTAATTTTATGTCTATGCATATTAAGATTAGAGGAAATATGAATGAAAGGCCACGAAACTATACAGATTTTAATAAACCATAGTTGAAGAGACAACGGGGAAATTATGCCACTATTTACGTTGCGCCTCTACAACGAATTGTACTATTTCCCGTGAGACATTGGTAGTTAAATTAAAAACAGACAAAGTTTACTGATCTCTGGCATTAAGGAGTAGGAATATTGAATTATCTGCACACACGATTCTAAATTCAGAAGTCATAAACCATAACAACGCAAACAGCGCATGAAAGCAACCGTGGCCAAAACAACTGGTTAATTTACGAGCATAACTGCACGTTAAACTGGTGACACCGGTCGTCGCAGTTTAGATAATGAAGTTTTAAATATAAGATTAAACCCGTTTAACTGTCGTCTGCCACCTAATAAGTGACATGTTTAACCGAAAGTGTCTCTGTGACCTAGAACGAAATAAGAAGTGCCAGCAAAACTTCTGGATGACAATATAACATCATATTTTGTCAAGTATTCCATGAATGTATACTGTATAGTAGTATTTTTTATTGGGAACTTGGTGACTCCCGCCACAAAAATTCGTTTATCGCGCGGGAATCGCATGCTTTTCCGGCATAAAAAGTATCTTATGTCCTTTCCCGGGACTCTAAAGTATTTCCATACCAAATAGCAAAATCGGTTTTGTGGGTGTGAAGAGGTAACAGACAGACTAACACACTTTCGCATTTATAATATTAGTATGGACGGATATGTTTAGTTTTATAATAATACATTCAGCCGTTATAACCCCACAGAAATAAGAATAGCTATCACTATGAGTCTGGTTAACTAGAGACTCTTCAGTTTACGTTTTAACATAATAAATAATTATCTACGTCATCTAATGAGACTTAATAGAAGACGAACAAATTAAATCTCGTAAACAACAGATTCTAAAAGAATCTATTCCGGATACGGTGCCTATAGAAAATGCAACAGCGTTACCGTAAAGAAGATTAAAGATTTCTTTTTCGTTCGAGTCGATAATCCCTTTTGTATAAAGACAGGTAAAAACCTAGGTCTTAATTTACATGACAGGATCAGAACAGAAACCTTTTTATCAAAGATCCTGAGTGGGATATTTGATTTGCCCTGAAGTAGGGAATATTAGTAAAGGTCCCAGCAGAGGGGCGTCATATCAGAGTATTGACTAATATAATATATTCTGTTGTATTGACAGAAACGTCGTCAAACGCCGAACAAAACTTATTGTTTACTGTCTGTGCTGGTGCTGCCGACTAGCGTGAAAACATTGTATTATCATATCGTATTTGTACGGCATAGAATGAGTTAAGTACCAATTTTACAACTGTTTGACACTATTGTAGTAAAGTTATAGTGAGTTTCTGTAGTTACTTGACTTTATCGCTTTGTAGTTAACTTCTTCATACCGAACAGATCCTCTCACTTAACTAAAGATAGCACTATCTAAATTTATTTCATTTAAACCTGTCCAGCATTTTTGCACAAAATCAGAACAAATCTTCAGAAACCTTCGAATTTACATAGAAATGTAGCCAGCCATATTTGTGCATGATATAAACAGCCGTAATGGTTATCCAATAGATTCCAGGTGCATTCGTAGCCATTATACTGTGCACATTCCGAGCCTTATTACTATAGGAATACGGTACATAGGTGCTGAATAGAGTTTCAGAGTACATTTAGCACACTCGCCATATACAGATATTATGTGCTAATGATACAGCGATCGTACTAGTTTTTATAGTTCGGACGTGCATGACGAAAATACTAACCGGCTAAATTGTGAACAATTTTCATTCTAGGACGAATTACGTTGGCTCTGGAGTAACTTGTAGTACAAGCCGTATTTTTTTTACATTGAGGGTCGGTTCACAACGAAACGAAGCAGAACGAGGAGCATCTGTTCTGCGATATGGTGTTTCGGTGCAAACTGATGATCCAATACAATAAGGTGCCTGAATTTCAGTTCAACTAGTGACAAAGTTTATCACTGTTATTTTTCGTTTACTGTATTCGGGTTAAGAAAGTAGAGGCCTATCTATGCAAATGGCTAACTTTAATAATTGGACGGTGTATGTACTATGTAGTCACTTTATAAGCGACACAATACAATTTCACTGTTTAATCTTTTATATTCATAATCATAATCATATTTATTTGCTTAAAACATTCTAATTCAATAAACTACAGGAAGGTGAAACAGGATTTGTCAGAAACGAGATTTTACGACAGAAGTTAGCAGTAATGTCGTAACCCGATTAAGGGTCAGTGCGTACTGAGGGACGATGCTACGCAGCGTGAGAAATATTATACTAGTTATCACAAATTTTCGATTTTTAAGCTGCAACTCTGCGCAGCAGCTACTTTTTTGTCTACTTTTATGTGTCTAAGTACTTTACTTATATTAAAAAGATAATGTTTCTTGACAGCACATATTTTTGTATAAAGAACATTACAAAGAGTACGTGGACATAGCAAGTAAGTAAAAGCCTATTGCTTCTTTCTTATTTTTGTGAGAAAATATATTTTGTCCCGCGGTATTTCATTTCGCTCGTACGGATATATTATACTGAGCTACGAGTAAAAAGTCTTGCTGCCGCACTCAGAGACCAATATGAATCACTTTACTATAATTAAAGAATAGTTTGACGTAGTGACGGATAATGTATGGGGAATGGGGATACATTATCCGTCACAATCTTCATTTAACTTCAGTTAACTAATTAACATTCGTCTCTGAGTGCGGCACATTAACGCCGCGGCGCGTCGCGTGCCGTTGTGAGCTGACCCTTACGGCGCTAGTAACATAGTATTAGTGGTATTAGCGAGACAACGAACGCCTCAAGTTCACAGTCACAAGGTCGGCGTCAATGACGCGACTGTGCGATCATAGTTCTCACGATATCGTACCGGAAAAGTTGTAGTCTACTCTTAGACTACTGTGAAATATGCCGGCCGTGAGCGATTTAATGATAAATTAACTTTAAGTGCATGAATATTTTGACATACATATAAAGGTTATGATTTATTTTCTGACATACTAACTCATTGAATTAAAGTTAAAAGTAATCATTAATCGCCCGGAGTGTAAAAGGTTCGCCTATATATAATATATCAGGGAATGAACCAAAAATATTTTGCACTAGATTATAGAGGATAGTAAAGTTAGTCCTTGTTTTCTTGCAGCTATAGTGCAGTTAAAAGTCGTAACTTTATATACCTAGTCGAAATAGAAGCGAGCCACAAGCCGCGAGCTTTTAAATATTAAATGGCATGTACTCAATATATTATTATGTTGTGATTAAGCTTCATGGTTTGAACCTTAACTCACATGATATTTGATTTTAATTGATTAATGCACACTTTCTAAGATTTTTGACAGAAAACTAGTGAATAACAAGCGATATTGATTGACTAACTTAAAAAACTACTAATCGAAAAAGCTATTGAAATCAATTTCAACAATATATAATGCCTACCAGCGGGATATGAACAAAATTAACTTTAACATATAAAAATTCTTGATATAGCTATGACGTTAGAATATAATAGTATTATAATATATTTTTATTTTCCAGCGTAGTAACAATAAAACGTTACACAATGTTTGAGTGGTTTTTGAAGAAATATACAATATTTTATTACGCCAGTCATATATTCTCGGCCCAGTTGAAAACTATTATAATAATATAATCGCACATCGCATTATAATATATAATAGCTCCCACACCGGTTTCGGTGACGGTGGCCGGTTTCATTGAAACCA
>DWTA01000471.1:0-10361 GCA_018236805.1 Plebejus anna | reverse complement strand
TAATTTTGAACAATACTATGAGGCTGGCATAAATGCCAAGAGCATTTTAAGCCTCGTCAAAAATTGATTAAAAAAAATAAAAAAATAAAAAAAAGATTCAATTACTAGATTAAATTGCAACAGCAAACTTTATTCAACCTTTAAGTACTAAAAATAAATTAAGTTGTCCCGCAACTCTTAACTTACATTATAATTATTGTTTTATTACAGATCCTCGATCACCCCGTGCGAACAAACCAAATCCCCCGCCAAATTCCCGAGCAGTCACTCTACACGCAGCCGATTCCCGGAATCGTTATGGGTGGAGTCTTGCCCTTTGGATGCATTTTTATTCAGCTGTTCTTTATTCTGAATTCACTTTGGTCTAGTCAGGTGAGTTTTTAATACATCACATAATAACTGAGATCATTTCTTTATGAAGATTAAAAATTTTCGCATTTTGTTTTAAAAAAATGTAAATTTCTTCTTTCAGATGTACTACATGTTCGGTTTTCTGTTCCTGGTATTCGTGATTCTCGTCATCACGTGCTCGGAGACGACGATCTTGCTTTGCTACTTCCATCTGTGTGCGGAGGACTACCACTGGTGGTGGCGAGCGTTCCTCAGCTCCGGTTCGACGGCGGGCTACCTCTTCATCTACTGCTGCCACTATTTCGTCACTAAACTGAACATCGACGACGCCGCCTCGACCTTCCTCTACTTCGGTTACACGTTTATAATGGTATTCCTGTTTTTCTTATTGACTGGTACGATTGGCTTCATGGCCTGCTTCTGGTTCGTACGAAAAATTTATAGTGTCGTTAAAGTAGATTAAGTTGTGTAGTAAAAGACTATTTAAACATGATGGTAACAATAATTGTGATCTGCCATTGTGTTATCATTTTTTAATTTAATATCATGTTATTTAAATTAATATTTTAAACAGATTTGATTAGTCATCTTTCTTTGTCGTTTCATAGTTGTACTGGTATGATACAAACATATTTTAGTTCAAGCCATAGTCGAGCCCAGTTAATAGATAATATATATATTTTGCGAGCCATTGCAATAATCATCTCCACTGTACAGAATTTGTACAATACGCAGGTTTTATATTGGACTGAGAAAGATTTGGTAAGTATGAGAAAATATGTGTAAAATGGTTTGTAATTATAAAATCGATAGTCATAATAACTTCATTAAGTGTGTACTTTTATAAGTTTAGTATACTACATAGGTTTATTATTGTATTGTAAATATCACATGGTGGACTTGCTCTTGTTGTTATAAGACACTTAACAATGCACAACATGCTAAACCACAGTAGGAATCTGATTTTGAAATTATAAGAGAATGGTACTTAATTTTATGAAATTAAACACTTTTAATTACTAATATTGATTGGCAGAATAATTAGAACTATTTATATAGAAGGCTCAGAATTATTAAAATGTTTATGGGATGTTCTTATTACTAGACATCTTTAGTATGTTTGTGTTTCAGTCATTGTTTAAGGAAGCAAGCTATACAATTTGGAGCATTATCCCATTACATTTTCTTATTATTTACTGTTAAAGATAGGGAAACATGTTTTTATAAAATTATATGTGTGTTCTTAAGTGAATCTAGTATTATTTGTCTATGTAATGGTTTGTTTAAAAGATTTCTTATACATGCAATTAATTATTTTAGGCCATATAATGTGTATTTTAATACAAATCCTAAAGTTTATGTTATTTCATTTTCTCTAACGGTTGTTATTTATCAGCTTACATCTTAAGTATTCATGCTTTTTATTAAGATCTTTATGTTAACTGTATGAGTAAACAATAAAATGACTATTTTAAAAATAATAATTTTTTGGTCTTTATACCTCTATTTTTCCTTTATACTCTATTTTTACTTTACTTTATATTCTATTTTAATTATCTTAGAAGAAATCCATCGTATTTTAAAATTAATTGCTGTCACTGCTTTCAGAAAGCTCAGCATCTTCTTTAGGTTTTGGTAATTTACGTTTACTTGTTTTCGTTTTACGATCTATTTTAGTTTTTCTAAACATTTCTATAGCTTTTAATTTGTTTTGCAACATGCTTTGTTTATCCTTCTCTCTCTGAGGTATAATTTCCTGAACTCTTTGTGATTTAGTTATATTTAGGGAGAACTTTGCACTCTTATCGTGCAGTTCTTCAGTTTTTACAACTTCTGTAATTGTATTGAGTTTGTCTACGTCTTTTGGCCGTTTCGATGTAGAAGGAACTATATCATCAATGTTAGTATTTTCAGTGGAATCGCAAGTTGTTTTCGATGCAGGTAGTTTTCTTTTCCGTATTTTAGTAGGCTGTACTTTTTTTTTATTTGACGTTTGTTCAGAGGTTGGTGACGAAGTGTGCGGGGCGATTTTTTGGACCGCAGCTTTTACTCGTTTACTCATTTGATCTTCCAAGGATTGAAAATCAGTTTTCCTCTTAAAATAATCTTGAACTGACTTTTGATTCTTACGGTCTTGAATTCTTTTCAATACAGGTTTAATAATCTCATCTAGTTTATTTTGGGACCACCCAAATTTCGCTTTTGTGTAATCACGCAATACTGTAACGTCTATATTGCCCCATGTAAAATTTTCCTCACTTTTTTCAACATTTGGTTCCAAATAAGCTTGAACTACCTATTAAAAAAATATGATACTTTAGATTAGGACCGTATAAGTATGTATTAAATTATTAATGTATGGAATTTTTAATGACATTAATAATTAATATCATCACTTACCCGTACACTTGGAAAATCGTCTGTTAATTTGACATTTTTCAGTTTTTTCTTCAAACTTATGTTATCAGTGCGTCTGCCGGCTCTTACCCATTTCTTGAAATCTATAAGGCCGGTTATCATTTCTTGATACTGTGCTTGTTTCGAGTTTTCATTCAACATCTTTTTTTTGTTAAACGGAAAAGAAGCTAATATTTCTAATGCTGTAACTGGTCCTACGCCACTGATACCTGTTGTGTAGTCACTACCAACAAGTAAAGCTAACAGTATTAGTTGCTCTCTCGTTAAATCTAAAAAAAAGTTACCATTGCATTATATTATTACCTATTATTAATTCATCAAGCCCCATACGATCACCGGTGATCGAAACACAATAGAATTTCTTTTGTGTCTCGTTTTCCCACGATCGACGGGTTAAAGATATAATGCTAGTGAAAAATGCTTAAAAAGTAAAATACATACTAAACGACTTTTCTATTCTTTCGCTGAGATATTGAAGCACATGTTTCTTTTGATTGAAAAAGTTTTTGTATACTGTTTGTCCTCCAAACAACCAAATATCACTATCATCAGTAATTGTACCGTCCGTTAACTTAACACTCTCAAGGAAAGCGCACTGTGCTTCTGCCTCCATAGGCGCGATAATGTATGGTATGCCAAAAATTTGAAGCAGTTCTTGCGCCTCTTTTGTGATTTGTTCCGTTATGTTTCTCCCTACTCTGTCTAGTCTTGACTTTTCTTGAACTAGGTGATCTTCCTGTTCTTGAATATCTATTGCAATTGAATTTAATTTATCCTGAAAAATACCACTTGATGCTTCTTTAACAAAAGCTACTTTTGATTCCTTAGCTGATTTATCTGCAGAAGCATCCAAAGGATTTCTGTCTAGGACTGTTACAGGAATGCTTTCAGATGTAGATTTATTTTGATTTTCTGGTTTTAATGTTTCACAAACCAAGTTTTCCTTTCGACCTTTATCATCTAGTGTTGTTGAGTTTGGGATGTTTTTAACATCGTTTGATGATTCGATATTTTTACCCAAATCTATTTGTGCGTCTTTGAATGCTTCAACCTCATCAGAAATTCTGGAAATTTCCAGTGGTAAAATAATATTTTTTTCTAGAACATTTTTGGCCGCTGAATCTTCATCTACCTTAGGAATTTCAATATTTGAGGGTATATTGTTATCTACCGCGTTTCCTTGGTCCGGTTTACCAGTACTGTTTTTATTAAATATATCTGCAAATATATCATCCTCCACCTTCTCATTTACATTAAGAGTAAGTTGCACAACTGGAACTTTAGATTTCCCATCATCAGATACTTCTTCAAATTCGTCCTCACTTGATTCAGAAAGATTTTCTGAAATCGTTTCTTTTTCCTGATAAAATATTCCGGAAGTTTTACTGGTATCACATTGATTTCTTTCAGATGCTTTATTAATATCGTAAGACTTTTGTTTTATGGCTGATAGTTCAGATAAAGCCTTATTATTGTTTACTTTAAATATACTATTGTCTTCTAAAAAGTCTTCCGTACTTGTATCAAGTGTTATAACCTCAACTTTATCTTCTTCAATACATATAACAGATGCTTCTGTATCTTTACTTTGTTCATCTTTTATTTGTATTATATCGGTTTTCAAATCTGTTATGACATTTTTCTTAGGTATAGCAATATGTTTCTCACTATCATCATCAGTAGAAGTTAAATCTATTCGTTCTTCAATTATCGACTTTTCATTATTAAGCTCTTCAATTATCTTATCGACGCTAAGTACTGTACGTTTTTTCTTTCCTTTTTGTTTTGATGTTACTATTTCATCTATCGCTTTATCGGTCAAATCACTGTATTGCATAATATACGCTTTTGCAGATGACAGATCCGATTGAACAAAACCATCTTCATCTTCACTATCTGAATAATCAGACTCTGTAAAATTGGAAGTCCAAGATTCATCAGTTTTTGAAGTATTTACAGGTGCATCCTGATCGTCAACACATTCTAACGACATTTTAATAGCTTTCTGTAAATCGTCCTCCGATTCGTCATTTTTCACTGTTGATTCGTTTGTGTTATCGTTTAACTTCTCACTTGAAAATTCTGATGGTGGAGCAAGAATTTTATTTTCTTCTTTCTTTTTCGCTTCAGCTAAAGCTTCCTTAACATTACTAATTAATAAAAACCGAGTGTTATTGTTCGAAGCTATTCTACGACTAGGTAAACTTTCGATTTTTGTATCAATACCTTCTTCATTTAGTAATGATTCCAACTCATTAAGTGACATACTTCCTTCCCCTATTTCTTTTTCAGTTTCTTCAAGACATTCTTGTAATTTTCTCCTTTTTAGTAATCTTTGCATCTACAAAGACACTAATAATATAATTACTGCACAGTTATTGTATCTTAAGACATAGCCGCCATTAAAAATATGTAATAATATTAGGTATTTACCTGAAAGTCTGAAAAATTGTCACTCTTTTTTGGTAAAGTATGGAGTTTTCCCCAAGAGTTCATTTTCCTAGTTTCCTTTAATTCTACCAACAAGTCGTATTTTTCTTTTGCAGGTAAATTTTTAAATTTCTCAGATTCCAAATCAACAGTGTGCAAATCAATGCTTGATGAGCTTGAACTCTTTTCGTCTTCTGATCTAAAAAATTTACAAGTAGCAAACAACATTTAGAGATGACATGATAGATGTTAGTTATTATTTTATTACATAAGAACATAATTAAAATTGAATAATAGGTACAAAATATGTAAAGATACTACTTCGTATAACAGTAAGAAGAAGTTCAAGTTCCATTTTAAAGTCCACATTATTATTGTATGGATTTTAATAATTGATGATTGTAACTTGTAACTAAAAACAATATTTTATATTATGGGTTTGATGTTGATACATTGGGTTGATGGCTTTATAAAACAAAAAAAGTGATTTAGTCTAAACTAACTAAAACTTACTCAGATTCAGACTCTTGATCCTTTTCTGGAAGTGCCGGAAGTTTAAATATATCATCATTAGTTTCGATAGGGTTGGTTTTTTTAGTAGGAATTTTATTTCCTAATAATGAACCAATTGCAGTTTTCTTTCCTAATATAATAGTCAGTTCCCTTTTAATTCTTTCAGATTCAGAGTTGTATTTGGCTTTGTTAGCTTGTCTTTTTCCCTACAAACAAATTAAGATTAAAAAGTTACGTATCTGTAGGATTAAAATATTATGCTTGTAAGTTGCCAATATACAAGTAGGTAAGTATTATAGAAAGTATTATACATACTATAGTATCTTTTTTTAAATCTGGGAAACCACCATCGAACACAAATACTGGCTTTATTCTAAAGTATAATAGTTTGCAAAGACGCTGAAATAATCCTATCAGATGCGCGTTTGGTACAGGAGCTCCCTTGGCATCCTGATATCCTTTCACCATCTGATGCAACCATATTGAAATATCTAGAAAAAATAATATTGAGCTTTAACTATGAATACAATTTATTTTTATCCGTTTATTAAAGTTACAAACTAAATGAATATTAAAATATAACATCCTGTACCTACCCACAGCCAAAACTTTATTTTCCAAAGTTTCTACAGGTACCGGTTTACCGGCAGGCTCGATCAAACGCCACAGTCCAGTAACTCCCATTGCTGATGAAAATATAGGTAAGTAGGTATATAATTTTTTGTTTTTATTATCGTACTAGATTATTATTAATTAATGTACACAGAAAAGGTCGTTTCCCACGAGATCACCGGTCAATCGTTGGTCTCTTCCTCACACATTGCAACCATTTCGCTCTCCAAGTTCCAACATAATATTATTCATCAGTCGTCACGCACACAACAATATGAATTGATGCCTATATCTCGTGAGTGTTCGGTTGACGGTTCACTACATTACAGTATCAAATGTTTTACTATGTTGTGACGCCTACTCTTTCCCACACTGAATTTTCTCACGCCCCATGCGTAACCCCACATCCGACACACGGCACACCGACTGTATGTTAAACGTCAGTTGAGTTCATTCGGTAAACAGTCGGCATTCGACACGCCAACCGAGCTCTCTCGCATGTCTCGAGCTCGATAATATTCGCGCGATTGCTATCGAGTATCGACAGCCGCACAAGCTTGCACATCACTCGATCGTGTCTATGGCCGAAATTGACAGTTTGTTTTTGAGGTTTTTAGCGTTGTTGTATTCGAATAAACACAAAAAATAAAAGTAGAAAAACTTTAAATAAAGTAGCATTTTTAGCGTGTTTATAGCCAAAAGTTATTTTTAATTTATATTTTGACAATCACAGTATTTTAATTCCTCGAAGAATACACGTTTGAAAATTCTGCTCTCGAACAGGTGTTGTTGAATGAATGTGTGTTACGGTTCCCATCGTAATTATTTATTTATGGTGAAGTGAATAATACAAAAGTGTATCGATCGATTTTATTGGTGACCGAAGAAAGGCAAGTGCTAAAACGTTGGACTACAGGAGTTACGAGAGTTTTGTTTACTGGAGTCGTTATGTTCGCTCACATTATGATTGCCGGAGGGAGATAGGATAATGAGTATCTTAGAATGTCAACCTCAGGATTGAGGATAATATACGTGATGAAGAGTGAAGCGAGGTGAGAGTGAGCCCTGGCGAGCATGCCTCACCAGTACGGCGCGGGTGCGGGCGGCATCGGCGGCGGTCCACCCTCGCCACCCCCGCAGCATGGCGCTCTGTACCCGCGCTACGCCGCCGCCGCGGGTCCCGGCGCCGGCGCCTACCGCCCGGAGGAGCGCAGACTCACGCGCGAAGCTATGGAGCGATACCTACGAGACAGGTCCGACATGGTCGTGGTCATATTGCATGCTAAGGTCGCTCAAAAATCTTACGGTAATGAGAAGCGGTTCTTTTGTCCTCCGCCGTGTATTTATTTATTTGGCGATGGTTGGAGACTCAGGAGGGAAAGAATGTTGAGAGAGGGAGAAACGGAGCAAGCGTCACAGCTTTGTGCATTTATAGGTATCGGTAATTCAGATCAGGATATGCAACAGTTGGACCTAAACAATGGTAAGCAGTACTGTGCAGCTAAAACTTTGTACATATCTGATTCTGACAAACGAAAGCATTTTATGCTGTCAGTCAAAATGTTCTATGGAAACGGCCACGATATAGGCATATTCAATAGCAAAAGAATAAAAGTAATCTCTAAACCTTCTAAAAAGAAACAGTCATTGAAAAATGCTGACCTATGTATTGCTAGTGGAACAAAAGTAGCCTTGTTCAATAGGCTACGGTCTCAAACAGTTTCAACGAGATACCTTCACGTTGAAAATGGAAATTTTCATGCATCTTCAACACAGTGGGGTGCCTTTACTATACATCTTTTGGATGACAATGAGAGTGAATCAGAGGAATTTGCAGTGAGAGATGGATATGTCCACTATGGATCAACAGTGAAATTGGTGTGCTCTGTCACTGGGATGGCTCTTCCCCGGTTAATAATAAGAAAGGTAGGACAAAGACCTTTTAACCTCTTAGCACAAGTTCAAACACAACGTAATATTATTACAGTATAACAGTAAAGTTAAATTTCAAATAGTATTTGCCATTCTTTGTTTTAGTGGAAGAAAACAATGATTCTTCCATCACATCCCTAAAACCTTAAAAACATGGTTCATTTATGTGTACAATTATTGTACATACATGTTTTTTGGACTATTGTTTGCACTTAAAAAATTAACATGTAACTTACAACTAAACCAGTGGTTGTAAATTTGTATGTGATTGGACCATACCAGAACTTAATCTTTTCATATTTTCTAGTTTCTATAAAATTTTGATAAAGAACAGCTGACTATGCCAGTAAAGTCTTGAATTCTATCATAAGGGGTACTAATTTTTTTAAAATTAAACTATGTAGAAAAATTATAGAATACAAAAAACTGGTTTTAAACATATTTAAAAATTTTGTGTAGGTGGATAAGCAAATGGCGCTTCTTGAAGCAGATGATCCAGTTTCTCAGCTTCACAAATGTGCATTTTACATGAAGGACACAGAGAGGATGTACCTCTGTCTGTCTCAGGAGAGGATTATCCAGTTTCAAGCTACACCTTGTCCAAAAGAGCCAAATAAGGAGATGATCAATGATGGAGCCTGTTGGACGATCATTTCCACCGACAAAGCTGAATACCAATTTTATGAAGGAATGGGGCCTGTGAGGTAAAATTTATTTTATTTTAAACAAAATTAAGCTTAAAAAAGATTCCAATTCAACTTTTTTTATTTTAATTTCCATTCAAGCTAAACATAATAAACACAAAACTGTGTCAGTGTATCCTGGAACAGCTTCAGACTTAAAATTTAGGTAGAATTTGAGCTCAAAGAAATATTAATTTTCAGATTTGTTTATAATTTTTCATTTAAAATGTTCAATTTAATGTACTTTTTTATTTTCGGCCTAGTTTTAATATTAAATATTAAAAATGGTAACTTAATAATAATATGCGTTTATAAAGACGGACACTGCCGCCGGCCGTCGTTTGGATGTAATCACTACCTATATGCAGCTATAGAGCAGGACTTGTGAAATGTTTTCAGAAAGGATATTTTTAAACAATTTTCGATCTTGTCTTCATGCTAAAGAAGGATTATTAAAATTTTCAGCCCCAAGAGTAATGAATACGCGATGATAGTTTGTATGCCAGGAATACAATAATTTCACGCAGGCGAAGCCGCGGTAAAACTTATCGATAAATATGCGATGAAGCCGATATTAATTTACGATAGAATAAACTATAGAGTTTGAACACCCCGTACTTTAAACCAGGTATTCATGGGTTCCATTCTCAGAAAACTTTGAAAACCCTGCTCTAATCCAAACTTTAGTTTATTAGTGGTAAAATTATGAATATCTCTCGATGTTATTTCTGATAATATTGGACATTCATTGTGTTTATTTGTTTGGTCTAGTTATTGATGTTTAAATTAATGATATTATCCCTCGTGAGTCGTAATTACACAGTTGCTAACAAACCCGTACAGCGCGGTTACGTATCTTGTGACGGGTAAGCAAGGTGTACCATAATATCACTTTATTCTTACCTTAGAAGGTAAGAACTACTCGAGAGTATAAGAACCTTTTAGCTCTATTTAGAAAATAAGTACCACAATCATACATCTACAGGCTGAAAGAAAGGCAGTGCTATGTTTTTTCGTAGCATAAAACAGTAAAATAGATTACTTATAGTGAGGGGGCCGATTACGTAGCCCTTCATGGCACTTTAATGTTAGGAGAGGGGACGTTCAAATAGACACTTTAAATTCATATTAAATGATGAGACAGTAATTTGAGCACATTATGTGGTCGCAGCAAAAAGTACTTGGAACTAAAATAAAGCGTGATAGCGCCCAATAATTCTCCTCTCATACGATAATACTCTCATAATTCGAGTTTCGACACCTGCCCTTTTTGTATCAAACAAGCTATTGCCCGCGGCTTCGAAGTATTATTATATACAAACTTTCATCCTCTATTTCGACCCCTTGGGGGTTGAATTGATCAAAATCCTTTTTTAGCGGATGCCTACGTCATAACATCTACCTGCATGCCA
Source organism: Plebejus anna (assembly GCA_018236805.1). Classification (NCBI taxonomy): domain Eukaryota; kingdom Metazoa; phylum Arthropoda; class Insecta; order Lepidoptera; family Lycaenidae; genus Plebejus; species Plebejus anna. The sequence goes on along the minus strand of DWTA01000471.1, from coordinate 10 downwards.
AATTTCAGCC
>DWTA01000470.1:0-10362 GCA_018236805.1 Plebejus anna | reverse complement strand
CCCAATCCGTTCAGCCGGCGTTTTCGAGTTTTAGCGCGACTAACAAACACATTTGAAAATCCATTTTTATATTTATGCAGATAAGTGATTTGAAAATTGTGTACAGTGCAGCGTCTACACTTTTTTGACAAGCTATACTTTTTGACAAGCTATACACGTACCAACATTGTACCTTCGTTTGTTAATAATTATCTTGGCTAGATAAGTATCAGCCAGGCATCTCGCTTAAGCAGTTTCAGCCTTTTTCCAAAATTGCACAAACAGAAAGGTTCAATCAATCAGCTGATTGATTCAAACTGCCCAGCAGCCTTCATATTCTCACCTAAATTACCTACCTAATAGTTTTCACCTTCCTCCACCGAATTTATCTCTCCTCTGTTGATTTATTGCGAACCCCCAGGATTAACTACCGCTAACTTGGCGATAGTTAAGACTATCTTATATTTCGGAGAGCTTCCTTTTATCTAAATTGGTCCGCTACCAATAAAGATTGTTCGTCGTAAACCACCCGTCCCATACGTTCATTATGGACTAAGTTTTTGATATGACGCTACCGTTTTATTGTCTGCGATCGCTATCCTAATAGAATCTCGCCGACACCGCTTATGACGAAGAATTTTGGATTCGAACGATACGGCTAGTAATTTTTCGGAATTCATAATATTTCTGTAATGAAGGTGTGAGGGTCGTTGACCCTATGTTCGCATTCTATTCAAGTACTAACTACTTTTTAGGGTTGTGCAATGTGCATTGTTGGGATGGATAAAAAGTTTAAAATGGTCAGCACTCCTGATATGATCGAAAATTCCTAAGAAGAGGGCAGAGAATATCGCAGACGTATTTCTAAGTTTTCGCTTCCGTCCCCACTCCTGGACATGGCAACATGTTAGATGATGATAGTTACAAAGATATAAATGAGATGTTTTATCTCAGTAAAGATTCGGTAGCAAAAAACTGTGCTACGATTGTAAAAGACATAATTAATACAAGTTTTAAAAGTAATAAAACAATAAGACGACTTTAACGACTCGCTTACTGTAACGAGCAGTAAATTATAAAAATACCACTCAAAGTTATCATCGTGCTCGAATCAAAACTTTACAATAATCCATACTACTTACTATAAATGCGAAAGTGTGTCTGTCTGTCTGTCTACCTCTTCACGCCCAAACCGCTGAACCTATTTTGCTGAAATTTTGTATGATATACTACCTACCTGACCTACCTACTTATAGGATACTTTATCCCGGAAAAATGTACGTTTTCCGCGTGATAAACAAATTTTGGCGCAACGGAGTTGCGGGGCATCATCTAGTGCTTAATAAATTCAAACTTGTATAATGTGACTTTAGTGTACGTTTATAAATTATAGCGAAGTTCGTAAGTTGGCCATAAAGGCGCACTTATCCCTTTCCGACTCAGGGGAAGCGGCGGAAGTGTGACAGAGAAATATAAATCTCTCCTAATTGAATTTGTCATAAAAATTGAAAGTTTCCCCGTTCCAGGCCCGTACTCCGAACTTTTAATCCATTCTCCTTTGAAAGAAGTTTTAATTTATTGTGAGTGGTAAGTTCGCTGCAACTATTCTAGATATAGAAAACTTTATCCTTGTTTCATCTAAGTGATGTAATCGTTTTATCTGAAACTAAATCGGTCGCTCGCACACTTAGATGTATTAAATTTCTGAGTGTGATTTCAGCTAACCGATTTTGTCTGTCATAATTTTGGAAAAGTTAATAACTTTTTTATTTATTGTCAGAATATATGCTATTAATGCTATATTTTGTTGTAATTTTCACGCCATCAAGTAGACAGCTCTATAAAGTGGTAAACTAGTTAAATCATTAATGTTATTGAGCAGGCAAGCCGTATTTTATATTCCAACATTTTTCAGGATAAAAAGTGTCCTATGTCCTTTTCCGGGACTAAAAGTACCATACCAAATAGCAAATTCGGTTCAGCGGTTTGGACGTGAACAGGCAACAGACAAACAGACATTATAATATTAATATTAGTATGGATTCATGATACTCGCGATGACTGATATACTCACGTAAACTTAAGAAATCATTAGTATGAATTTACAAGACTGATAGTAAAGATTAACTCGAGAGATTCTTTTATAAGATTCACTAATTTATTAGCAACATTCATTACCTTTAGGTGTCACTGACTTTCTAAACTAAAAAAGAGCCCTTCGGAAATTCGGTTCCACATCACTTCTCTCCTTTCACCAGAATAATAACTTAATATCTGACTTTAAACTTTCGCCTGTCACAAACGATAACTCGTTTTAACCTGACTTACCCATCACTCGTTACTTAATTTTTCGATATGCTTCATTACGGTAAGGTCGGTAAGTATTTACTCACTTATATTATTTGAAGACGTAAATGAAGTGGATAAGTTACATGTTTACATATTAGGGCAAATTTTCCCCTTATAATTTGAACAAACCTTGTATTGTAACTTACCTACTTCATCATCTGGATAATATACATTAAAGTAGTACTACCATAAGGTACTATTATGTATTCTGTGGTACCTACTACTAAAGTAAATTTGTAGTACCTAGAGCCTCCTGCAAAAAACGAACATTTTCAAATTAATTTTATTAGTTAATCACTTCTTCAATTTCCGTCTTCAGTTGTGTTTGAAATACTTTGCACTAAATATTAAATAGTCCAAGGTCCAAGCCGCAAATTGCTAATAGGTAAGTAGTAACTAATAACGATGGTAACTAATTTTATGCGCATTACAGCCTAACTTCTAAAAGAATAATAATTTCCATTTTCCTAAACAAGTTTTGTAATTACATTCTCAGCGCGTTTATAATTTTAGAATGGTTTGATTAGATATTTGGCAGGAAAATAATATATGTTGAGCCCCGCTGAGTTAAAGACATTAAGTTGAGGACAGTTTTTTTATTGGAATTCGGAAAAATGCACGGTTTCACTCGAACGTGTCATCATCTGATAGTCAAATTAATTCTAATTATACCAAGATGAAACCTATAAAATATTTTCGCACGAAACCTAATAATATTATAGACCAAGAATACAAAAAGTTGCAAAACTTTGGACATTAACATAATAATAAAACTAGGGCCAATGAGTCTTTCGCCAATAAGTCAGCTTAATGTTGGCTGATCCGGCTTAACATAATATTTTCAAAGTGGCCATAAAAGGCCAAGCACTAAATCACCGAGTATAAAGCATACTGTATTTTATATTTATCCCCCTAAAAGGCCTATTACACTGACGGAATAACTATTAAGGAAGGAAGATAAAAACTTCTGAAACCATTGAGCTCTTTCAGTTTCTAAAAAGCATGTGAGACATTAGGGTTAAAGATATAAAGTAAACAAATTCTACATGCGAGCGACTAAAATTTCGCCGCTAAACGCTAAGCTAACGAAACGGAACGCACTACAAAACTCTATAATAATTATTACTGTCAAATTTTATTAAACTGTATGATTTGCTTTGTAGTTTCGATCACAGTTTAAATTTTACTATTTATTAAAATTACTTAACAAAAATACAAAGAACATTAAAATTTTGTCACAAAAATAAATCAAATAATCCTTTATTAAGATTATTTAACGAGAACAGTTTAATTTAGTCAAATCGTAACCATTTACTAATTACACTTATCGCTAGCTAAAGTTTACACGTCTTATGTAAGGCGCTATGCCACTTGAAACTATAATATTATTATCTTTATGGTTTAATCTTTTTGTTTTTCTTGTTCTATTTTTGGATAGATTTTGTTTGTGAAGATGTTTTTATAGAAAGTATTTTAGTTTATTTTCGAATTAATGGTATTATGTTTAGTGTTTACACATGTAGCAAACATACAAAAACTACTTGCTTTGTAACTTCTGTAATTACAGTAGACATAAACCGCGCTATTATTGTAGATTTTACGAAAAGGGGTGAAATTTCATTACCTATCAGTTATCAAATAAAATACGAACCGAGAATTAACTGCTTTTGTCGTTAAATATTGTCACTTGACGTAGATATGTACGTCAAATGACAATTACTTATTTTTAATGTTCCAACTTAAAACGTGATGAATAATGATAAAACGTTTCATCATTGACTTATTTTACAGAGGCGTATCACGTAGCAATCTTGTAATTAACTTGTTTTTTGTTATGACAACTTCTTAATGATCAACTTTACTTACAAAAAATATTATGTTCAATAATTATCATGTTTTGTTGATTTCCTTATTTAATAGCATGCGCCTTTTACGTGTAAGGGACAAGGGTGCTGAAGCTAAACGAACGTAATTTTGTGAGTTGTGAGTCACATAATTTCGGTTGTCAGAAATTCTGCTGCAATCAGTTTCATAGAAAATTCCTACTTCATTCACACGAGCGTAATTTTGTAAGTCATGATTAGTATGAAAAATAATTCACAGGAAGACGAAAGACTCACGACTCACAAAATTACGCTCGTTTAGCCTCACCCTAAACTAAACACTTATAATGATTCCGAGACAATTATTGAAACTGGGTTAAACTAGCCCCAAATCTTTGGTCAAGTTAGTTATTTGATCACTTCTAGACGCTTAGACCACGGATTGATAATATTTTAAGCCAGTCTGATAAATTTTAAACGATAAGCCCTATTTCTTAAGGGCCTGTTTTACCACTTTCTGATAAAGTGCCGAATAGGCTATTCACAGCTTTTTTGACAGATTCTCCATGCTTCATCTGTCAAGTTAAGTGGTGGATAGCCTATTCGGTACTTATTAGGAAGTGGTGAAACAGGCCCTAAGTTTTATTAGTTAACAAGATGATGCCCGCAAATCCTTAGCGCCAAAATTTATCGCTCTAGTACCGTACAATTTTCCAGGATGAAAAGTATCCTATGTTTTTTTTCCTGAACTCAAGGTATCTTCATACCAAATTTTAGAAGAATCGGTTCTGTAGTTAAGGCGTAAAGAGGTAACAGACAGTAGATAGGTAGACAGATAGAAATGCAGACATACTTTTGCATCAATTAAATTGGTATAGATTTAATCAATAGTTTATTTTAAAGGAACGTTAAATATCTCGACAGTTTACTTCTTTAATAAATATTCCTGTATTCGATCAGTTCGGCCTGCGATCAGTCTTTCCGTATGTAGGGCACTTTACTATCTATCCTTAGGGCCTTATCAGTTATCACAATAGTGATTTCCGGACACCCCTCATCTAGGCCCTTAGATCCATCATCTAGTGATCGCCGCACATCGCCCTATGCCAGAAACCGGAAATCACAAGTGTGATTAGACCTTAAGGCTATACTAACATTTAATTTTATTGTACATGTATTTATTTAATGGATCCAGTTGTCCGAAAATAAACTTTTTTTAAGGCTATTAATTCATTATTAAAACAAGACAATGTTGTAGTATGTACACAGGTTTCAAATAAGGTAAATGTATTCTAAGCAGAAAAGGGCGACATCAGTGAGCCACTCTGAACAATTTTAATTATTGTTCTACGACTTTTGAAAATGTGCAAAAAAAATGCTTTTCCATGGTTAAAAGTCACCGAAGTCACCGAGTTTGGTATATCCAACCAAGTATGAGTATGAGTGGTGTATTTTGGGGCGAAAAAAATTGTCTATCTTGTTCTTATGTATAACAAGTGCTAATTATAGTTACCCATTGTATTATATTATAAAATGAATTTAAAAAGTCCTGAAGCGTAATGAACTTAAAGTAGATTAAGAGGAATTGTAAATTTGGTACGTGAACAAAAATAAAAAAGCGAAATACAAAGGATATACAGTCGAAATATACGATTCATATTATTACTTAATAAAAAACAAGTGCTGTTTTTAGAAAGAAAAATCTTTTCGTACCAGCTTGTGCCCTTCCAGGAATTGAAAATGAGATAAAACTGCCTTAAACATAATATCAAGCATTTAGGTAGACCTTATTTACTATGTTACACTTTCTGCCACAATTAATAACACAAACTAACGATAACCCTAATTTAGGAGTTCGGATTTATTGCTGTGTTATGCATGGGGACTCATGGATGGGGAGAAATTACAACACATAATCTTATGTCCCAAACAGCTTGCCTGCTAATTTTACTCAAAGAAATAGTATGATTATTATTGTTTCAACTAACTTTCCTTAACAATTTCAATAAAGTGGCCACTAAATTCAATAGCGTTCATGGTATCAAAATATTTGTGTAAAATAGTAACATAAATCTTATCGACAATTTCTTTACAAAAGTCATGAAATATAAAAAAAAACCAAAAAAGTCGGTACTAAAATCTATTTATTTTCATGGTACATATTATAATAACGGTAGCAATAATTTTTTATTTAAAACTACTAAAACGTCTCTACAAGTCCTTCAATGATTTTGCGTCACAACATAACCTATCCTTCTTTGCAGTTGAGATCAAATTCGTGGTCGACGGTAAATACGGAAAGGAGAACCCACAAGCTGCTGGTGGTTGGGATGGCATGGTTGGGGAATTGGTGCGGCAGGTGAGCTCAACTTTTATTAATTATTTTTATAATCATGTCATTGTGAAAGGCCTTAATTTCCATATAGAACTGAGCTTTATAGCTAAGGTAAATCTAAGTTGTATAGAAAGGGTACCGAAGTTACTGGCCGATTTTGACAAAATTTTGTTTGTACATAGAGTTGAACACGGAACTTTTTCCGTATTTTATTATATTAATGACACTTTTTAGCAAAATATTGGTGAAAAAGCATTCGTTAGTAATGTAACGTTGCAGAGTCGAGCATTACATCAGTGAGGGAGGAGAGCCGAGCATTAAAATGCGTACCTTGTAAATATGATACATTGTGTAATGTTTTGATACAACTAATAATTGTAATTCACCAATCTGACGTTGTGGAATCAACTAGCTATGGAATGCTCAAAATCGAATGTTTCATTACACGCGAATGCTCGTTAGTCAGGGAGGTATTTTTGTAATGTAATGGTCAAATACGTATGTTTACATTAGTCATAACATGTGACTGCTCGTCGGTCAGGGAAGGTATTTTTGTAATGTAATGGTCAAATACGAATCTATAATGTTACATCAGAGTAGATGCTCCTTAATATTGATTTAACCTCGACAACTTCAAAAAAACCTTTCTCAAAAGTACACAGTATAAGCTAAACATTTTAGACAATAAACAAAATGGCGTGAAATTACTTTTTTGCGCCGAAACATAATGAAAAACGTTCTCGTTTGAATGTGTCTACAGAAACATAGCACATTAAATCGTGATAAAACCCGCAATAAAAAACCTTTGGGAGGACTGAATAAAGGACTTAGATACAAAGGAATTTGCGTTATTCCTCGCTTAGATTACAAACACTTAAGATGATTAACTGATAAATGCTTTTTTGTGATTGAAATTACATCGCCTTAAAGGTCATGTATTTTTGTATACCTCGGTGGAATTCAGAATTTGTGGTTGACGATATTATATCCATACTAATATCTACTAAATTATAAATGCGAAAGTGCGTCTTTTTTCTGTCTGTCTGTCTGTCTGTCTGTCTGTTACCTCTTCACACCCAAACCGTTGAATCAATTTTGCTGAAATTTGGTATGGAGGTACTTTGAGTCTTAGGAAAGGACATAGGATAATTTTTATCCCGAAAAAATTTATGGTTCTTGCACGATAAACGAGTTTTGGCGCAACGGAGTTGCGGGCGTCATCTAGTTTTTTTGTTTGTTTTATCGTTTAAAGGTCATGTATTTTCGTATTCCTTGGAGACTTCAGATTGTGATAAAAACACGTTTTCATTTTGTTCCTTAAGCTTTTTGTGATAGTTTTCAAAGTCAAAGATAAATAAAGGCACAACTACCAATTTTAGCTTGTTGCGAATTATATAACCAACCTGATATTATGGAAGGATTTTACGTTTTCTTTAAAAGTGTTATAATAATATATGAAGTAAACGCATCATGCATGATGCATTATGTACACCGAGTAAAATATACTTTAAAACGCCATTTTAAAAACTGGTAATGTGTAAATTGGAGCCGTATAAAAACTTAAGCTGGTAAGAAGCTCAGTAATACTGTTTAGCATTTTAAAACCGTCGCCTCCTCTCGCATTGCTTATGTATGATTTGACATGAAAACTTTTTTTCTTGGGAAAATATTATATAAAATATTTACATGGGTATTTGTTTCTATTTAATAATGATAATATAATATACGATATTTTCAAGCTATTAGTCTGGGTTCTCTAAAACATTTTTTCATGAATTGCTAAAAAAGTTAATATTTCGTGATTAGCTTCATTTTGATTAGACGAACAACAATTTTCTCTGCAAAATTTTCGAAAGTGGTAGCTAACACAGATAGAAAGGATTAAATATGTATTTCGATTTCACGGTCCTAAAATATGGATTGTTCTATTTATAGGACAATGATACTGTTTAATTAATATAGAATATAGATATGAACCAATATACAAAAAAAACAGTTTGGGGTTCCGTTTTTGGGTTCTGTAGTCAACAGGTCCTTGTTGACCTTGTTTTTAACTTGGCTGCTTGTTTTCTTTGGGTTAGTAAATTTTTAACCCTTTTCGGATAAACTTTTCCAATCACAGAAATATTTTAACTGGCCGCCTACACAATATAATCTCTTATCCCGTGTCAAGGGAGCAGACTTCTCCGAACTACTCTACAGTTAAAAATGTCATAAAACCCCTCGTGTCTTCAGGAGGTACACTTGGCGATTGGTCTGTAGGAGATAATAATGTAAGTAAAAAATAATAAGTATATGTGGCTCTTGGATCGGAGATCGTGGATTAGATTCCCGCTTTGGAAACATGTTATTACTAATTATTTCCAAGTTTGGTTAGGACAATGCAGGCTGATCACCTGATTGTCTGACAAGTTAGATGATCTATGCGTCGGATAGGCATGTAAAAAGTCGGTCCTGCGCCTGATCTCTTGCCAATCGTGTCGGTCGACTGTCGGTCGTACGTCCCACTGGGATATGAACTCGAGTGATCTTGTGTACTGCGCACACACTTGGGCAATATAAAATTACTCCTGCGTAACTGGCCTGGTTTTAATGCAACCGGCCACCGTCACCGAAACCGGTGTGAGAGTTATTATTATTATTCTTTAACTTAATTTTTCTTTAGGAGGTGGACTTGGTGATCGCTCCACTCGTGGTGACAGTGAGTCGGGAGGCAGTAGTCGACTTCAGCAAGCCGTTCCTCTCCTTTAGCGAGCCACACGACCCTGATGAGAACCCGGATCTGATCACCATGTTCAGCTTCTTCCGACCACTGTCCTGGGAGGTTTGGGTGAGTGCGATTTTCAGCCTTAGCACCAATAATTAGTAGTTGGTATTTGTGTTGATAGATTGTTGTGATATGGAAAAAAGATCCTATATCAATTATTAAGGTTGGCTTGCACTAGAGGCGTTGTTATAGTTAAGGTTGAGGCTATCGTCAAATATGGCGTCCATTTGTAAGTACCCACCCTTAGTAAGTTATAAATTTTGTTTCTTAAAAAATTTAGTTGCGATTCTCATTTCAAGTAGCAAGCTTAGTAGTTGTAATAAACTATAGTAGCTAATTTTAATTTGTACAAAGAGATCCGAATAGAAAAAGAAAAAGGTTTTTTTTAAATCACGTTCTTCATCCATTAATCCTTATATTAAAACCTACGTGTAAGGTTTTCTTCAAAAAGCAAAAGTTGTATAGTCAAGTCAACCTATTAGTGCTAGAAGATATTTCTACCTTTAAGGTGCTTTATGTATTAATCTATCAAAAGATACAATAGACACGTCCTTTTTAATATTATGAAGGTGTTAAGGAAACATAAAGCTATCTTAATGCCAATGTATCTCACAAAAAAGCTACTTTAGAATTAGCCCCATTTTCTTGTAACAAACACCCCGGAAGGAAAGAGACAGGTATAGATGTACTGTCATCTCATTTAACGACTTCACCAGCACCGATCGTTTGTAAGGGATATAGTGTAAATATACTGTCATAAAATGTTGCACGGAATACGACTTGAAAGTCACTCGGAGTTGATTGGGTTGGGTTATGATATTATTGTAACGAGATTTTTGAATTTGGAATTGAGTTTGAAATTAGAAGTTTTGATAGTTTTTTTTAGCTAGGATACAACAGACTTTACCCCTGACTTTTTATAATACGGGTGCTAATTATGGATATTAGCACCCGTATTATAAAAACGACTACTACTATGCAAACAAATAAATTTGTTTCTGGGGTTTTCTTATTATATTTTTAGGGTTCCATTGTCAACAAGGAATTCTTATAGTTTCGCTCTGTCCGTCCGTCTATCCGTCTGTCTGTCTGTCTGTCCGCGGTTTTGC
>DWTA01000469.1:0-10369 GCA_018236805.1 Plebejus anna | reverse complement strand
TTTCTTTCTTTTCAATTTTTTGAGGATTGACGAGACTGAGACGAGATTTTTGTTACTCTCGCTTACTCTCGTCTCGTGTGAAGCCCTACAGGCGAAGCCGCGCGGAACGTCTAGTAATTTATATGCAGTACGATTTATTACAATTATTAATAAAAAGCAAAACACAAAAAACAGAACAGTAATTTGGTTAAAATACAATAACTAATATTAAGTTATCAATTACACTACTAGGCTAACCTGAGTCCTGACCTAACCTAACCTAAACCTATGGAAGTTTACGTAAAATATATTCGGTTACTTATCTAGAGAAGAGGTGCTCGGGCCTTTAAAATACTTTTCGAGTAACGAGCAAAAACCTTGAAAAAGAGACCTTTCTCCCCCTCCCCCACCGCCGGCTCTTGTCCTACCCTCGGGGACTTTTTAGTAAGTATATTCATCTGACATAACACCTTCAGGAACAACTGTACCAACTTTCAAAACTACACGAATCATTCGGTCTGAATTCCTTAATTTTCCCAGGCTATCACTATTTTTTTGAATGTTGATATTGTTGGATCTTTCAATTGGATAGCTATATATTTTGGCTACGATATCAGTATCACTGACATGCATTTATTTCCTGAGTAGAAATTCCGTTGCCACTGTCAGTCTGTGCTACTCGGTAGCCCTACTATCTAGATGCTAGATAGTAGCCTGAATGTAATAATGTTGTGGTATTTAACGATATCCCTTCTAATGAAAGTCGCGAACACAAAGTTTCGGACTCTCGTCGCGTTGTCGGAACTCGGAGGTCTCAAACTCGAGTCGGGCGAGTGTATGCTGATTGCTGGCAGCGTTTGTGAAGTTAATTTCAGACAAAAAAAACTTCTCGCCGACGTGAAGCATCGTTTTATATTATTTCTGCTTTGTTATTTTGTATTATTCATACTCATTATGCTAGTTTAACCTCAGAAATACCTAAGTGAGAAATATAGTGTAATATATGTGGAAAAATATAATCGTAAGTAGAGGGTGCAGCACAGAAATAGATATTATATTATTATGCCTGTGGGGTGCAGAGTGCAACTGTGCGGGAGTCGCGGCCCGCGCCCGTGACGTACGCGGGTGTCCGCGGCCCGCGCACCCCGGGGGCCGGGGCCCGGGCCGGCGAGCGTGTGAAGGTCGGAGGAAGGACGGAGCCGACGGCCGGTGCAGGTGTGAGGTGGGACTAAGTGGTGAACTCGCACGTTGTGGAGCGTGCGGCGTGCCGGTGCCTGCAGACGGTTGGTGACGGTGGCCGGCGCGAGTGACGCAGGGGGGTACTCACGTCAGATACGTCAGGAATACGATGTTTACTATACTGTCGGTGATACTTTTGGACGTCTCCTCCATTGGCCGGCTTTCGAGTCGCGGCGGAGGGGCGACAGCATGCGGCACTCACTTGTTCTTGTCTCGCGGGTCGACCTGGAGACGGTAGGGGTGGCGGGGTCAGCTGGTCATGCTCGCGGAGGCGCGGCGGCGCTGCGGCGGAGGCGTCGTGGTGGCGGCGGGCGGCGGCGGCGAGCGGCGTGCGAGCACCGCTGCGGACCGAGCGCGACTGACGGGCCCGGAGTGGAGCCCTACCGCGTCGGGAGGCTGCGCGGCCCCCGCCCCTCGCCTCCCCCGTTCCTCGTGCGCGTCACGTGACACCGTGCCTCCCGCGGGATCCACCGCTGCCCCCTCACCCCCTCTCTCACCACCGCGCCGCGCCCTCCGTCCGCCCGCGCCACAGCTGACAGCAGCCGGTGACCGTCACCGATATGGGTTTATACACTCGTGCTAATGGGCTAGAAATAATATTATGGAGATGGACTGCAAATCGCGATCTAATCGAGCCAAACTATAAGAAAATTATTCCAGATTATTTTAATCGGGATCTGATCCCGGGTCCAGCGTCAGTGTAATGTTACCTATGTTATCCAGTACCTATTTTCGCAGTCGCACCCTTTAATTCAGTTCGTCGTCGAGTTGCGAACTTGCGTGTTGTACTTACTATTTAACTGCTAACACCGCTGTTGATGTTGTTCTGAAGTCTGAACCGTCGCTAGTGATTTGAGCTGATTCGATCCAATATGTCATGCTACGGTCTGCACTGCTACAGATCAAAAATCAAAATGGCAAATAAAATGATAACAATTATATTATTAGTACCTAGGTATATTGTGAAACTCGAGCGGTCCGATGCAAACAGCAAGAGATAATCCCGCGCGACGCGACGACGCGACGGTTCAGAAATCACATGCGGTACATTCATAATAGGATAATCTGGATTACTATCGACGTCATTAAAGCACAGAATAAATAATAGTACCTAAATTAAAGTAACGAGAACTTACAGCTTCATCGTTAAAACAGGTAAGTAGTAATGTACAGTCACACAAAGTACAGCGGCCAGTCCAGTGCACAGTGGTGCAACTGGCCATTTGCGACTTGCGAGACCGCGCCCGCGCCCGCGCCGGCTAGATACTAGATAGTCGTTTGCCTGTAAGTTCTAAACATGCCGACGAGCTTTGAGAGTGGTGGTGAGTCTCGCAATGTCCACTAACAGCTAGCTAGATAATATTATTAATATCCAGCTAAATATGACTTGTATCATGATACTCGCTGATCGATGAAGCCGATGACTAAAGAGAATGGAGGATGACCAGGACTCAGGAGCTGCCAGAATGCAAAACTCACAAGGCTAATAATTGAAAAACGCATAAAACGTAACGTGATGATCCGACCGGAGTACGGGGGCCGGGGAACTATAAAAATAACAGGCTGTAACTTGAGAGCGAGGGTCCGGTCGCGCCACGCTGGCTGCCACCGCGCTGCCTATGACTATAATACGGGGTGTAATAAAACTTTAGGGCGTGTAAGAGTCCCCTGTATATGTAGAGTTCACTGTGAAAATAGCAGAGCTGAAAGAGTAATTTTTATGGGCAAAGTCACGTCGACGCTGGGGCGCGGCGCTCGCTCATACCAGTAAAAAAAGTACTCTTTCAGCGCTAATACTCATCAGTGAACTCCACCTAATATACTATTCTGTGACTCTACACATCACAGCCTAAAGCACAGAATATTATATTATAATTAGTACCTTCGGGCTTCGGTACCTAAAGTATTAATATCACTTTGTTTTGTGTGAGGTCACAGAACCAACCTGTATAACTATGTTATTCAAGCCTCATTAAGTATATGGCGACTCTAGTCGGTCATCTATGACCCGGTGTTTGTTTCGTAATATAAAATATAAATCTTTACTCTTTCTGGAAGGTAAGGTAGACCTTCAGAACTGGATAACTCCTATTCAGTAACCGCGACCGAAACTCTATAATAGTTGCTGATCTAGCTTACCTATGTAAAGGTCACAAACATGAAACAGGTAAACTTTCAGACTTTCAGCTTTCCTAAAATGAGGAAAGTGTGGCCGTCGCAACTCGCAGACGCACTCTAGTACGTATTTACATTTCGAACCAGGAAACACATTTAAATTGTAAACCTCCTATCCAATCCTGCAATTGTTAAAAAATAAAAAGTGAGTAAAAACTACACGAGCTCATAATATTGACTTCGTGCACGGAGCAAATGAAACTGGGACATTTTTAGCCGAACGACTGTAACTAAATATAAAGGTAATTTTAATAAACGTCTGATGCTTGCGCGAGGTCAACGACCGCAGCTCGCGGGTGCAAACCACGATGACGTCACAGCGGCAGGTGACGGGGTCTGACATCTGGGGGTTACGTAACCGCCACCACCACTGCCGCGGAGCAGGCGACCAGCTTTGCACGACGATCATCTTAGGTCAGTTTCAAACAGGGGCAAACCTTCATCGGCCAAAACATAAGTGGTGGTCCCTCCCATACGCGACGTATTACCCATTACCCAAAGTCTTCTGCACCGCGGGCCCGCACAGTTAAACGTTTTGGCACTTAGGAAGACAATGATAAATCTAAATAGTCTAGGCACGTACACGTCCCCGAGAAGGCGCAATGCGCTGCGCACCCCTCGCGCATCGCGACACCAAAGTGTCAGGCTCAGGCCTACACAAGCCCTGGAAGGGCCTCTGGGCCATGGAGCCCGCACGGGCTCGAGGAGGGCCTGCTGGTGACAAGCAGGCACGCGCACGCAGAGCCGCGGAAAGAAAGCTCACGCGTTCTCGCAATCCTGCGTGCGATGAGTGGAAGGGTATAGACGGGTTTTTAGTGGGTAGGGCTGCGGTCAATTCACCATCTTTACGACCGCAGCGAGTCCTACATATCCAGGGGAGCTGTCCCCAAGCCCTCCGGCATGCGCAACAGCATTCCCCGTCTCAAAAAAAAGGCACGTACACGTATTCATATTCCTTAGCACAGAATACATATATACTCGTAGTTCTTAGGCTTAGTACGTACGTACAGATATTTATAAGGCATGAACTATGAAGTTAGGTTTTACCCCAGCGATTTCATTTACTAGTCACTCCAATGAATTGGCAATTGGCATGAACTGTTCACTGGGCGTGTTAAACGATTTTGATAAATAAGTAATATTTCTCGTTTCATAACATCGATGGCCTTGCCGAGCGTTTCCTGTGCTCCGTGCATGTGGCAATAAGTGTCGGTTAGCTGTTTGTGTATAGACAGATGGTATGTCGACATCAGGAAAACTCTCTTTTGTCAACCGCACACTTGCGAAATGTACGTTTCCTCATCAGCTGATCGGCTGCAAGTGTGTGACTCGCGATGTAGTCGCGAGGCGGCCACGCGGAACAAAACGATTATATTGTATCCACTATCCAGTATCACTACCTAGATGCCTACTGAGACTCGAAGTACTGATGTTACCGCAATAAAATAAAACATTTCGCATCCCAGCTCACGGAGTCAGGTGGCATAATATGCTAGATGGCGTCGGTTCGAGCTAATATTGCATGAATCTTCGATCATCACTTAGTTTAATGAACTATTAGTTAATAATTTTAACAAATTGGTACATTTGGTAGAAATTTGTGGGTATTTACCGTGATACCGAGCGGCGGTCACCGCGTGTCATTCACGGCCATAATCACTGGTGAGTCGTGACTAATACTTGAATCACAGTAATTAGTAACTACAGATTACCCGCCAGCGTAAAGGGCGAGTACGCTAAATTAAATTGACTTCCAGAACTAAAAATATATTATATGTATAGGCACGAACGCGGAGTGCCCCGAAGATTTAGTGAATACGAGTGGACAAAGGTGTCGAGGCCCGAGGGCGGGCGGGCGCGGGGCAGGGGTGACCCACAAACAGGATTTTATCAAACGTTGCCGAACGGTCCCGTATAATTTTATCGGAGTTTTGTGGCAGGCAGGTGGGGGCCAGCCGATGTACTGCTATGTTACGGTTAATTAAACTTTTTGTGTGGTTTTCCGAAGTCCGAACTCGCAACTCGCGAGCGGCTTCGTCGACACAAAAAGTTAGGCTTTTCTTTGCACGCACGAGGACGCCCGGCGCCTCGCGGCATAAACATAACTGCTGTTTTCCGACCGGAAATTGTCGTTTCATGCCCATATTTTCCGCTCAAGATTTCCATTAATGATGCGGTCATTTTACGAGAGTCATTTTAGATTTAATGTCGTCATAAGTCATAACTCATAACCGTTCCGGCCGTAGCACTGACATTATATCGGAGTGTGTGTGCGATAAAAGTTAACGACGTTGACGTGTGCGATGAGCGATGAGTGATGACGGCCGGAGCCGGTCTGCGGAACAAGGTACGCCGACGTCACAGAGACGGGAACGAGTCGAACTAGGGGAGGAGACAGCAGCCGGCAGCCGGCAGCAGATGCGCGTAGAAAGTGGGTTTCTCCGGGCGCGTGCGTCACCGGGAGCCTCGTGCTCATGGTGAAACGGCTCAAACGAGTCGGTCGAAAACCGGTCCCCGGCCCGCGCTCGCCGCTCCGCGGTGCTCGTCAAGTGATCGCGCGGTGCGTTCACCGACCACCGTACGCACACCTTTTTTTGCAAACTTTCGAGTGTGGGGCAGTCGAGTCCGCGCCTCCGCGCCGCGCTGCACGCGACCGCACAATGCACATAATATGCATGCAGTACGCACGGAATATGCAGTCAGATCGTGCAGGGCCAAGGCCGACTTCGAATCTCTGCAGGCCGGCCGGTGTCGCGATCCGTTGTAAAATAGGGGTGTCGTAAGTCGTACGGTGCCGCTACGTCGCGTCGTCGCTCGCCAGATGCAGTGCCCCAACAATCAACATTTTCGACGAGCCCTCTTATTTCGTTTATTTTGTTTTTATTATTTCGTTCTCGATATCCAGCACGGTCCCGGGCACCGTAAATCAAGTTCAATTCGACTCGGTCCTCATTCCTCAATATCATTCCGACGAGTAGCTATAACATCGAGATTCGAGACTCCCCGCGCCACTTAACGAACCTCTCGTATCGATCAATCGACGTATCGTTTTAAATTAAAATCAATGATCGCTAAATGATTTTAAATAAAGAACACATACACACACACACACAGCCGGCCGCGGACGGCGGGCTCGCTTCTTGTATCTATTACTAGCGGCGGACACAACGCTCGTATTGTGGGGAATGTAAATATTATTATGATTTATTGAGTGGGCGATTACTCTAATTGCAGCTAATTATAATGATTAATGGCCGTAATCGGTATCGAGTCATGGTAATATTATGCCGTTTTATTGCTGGATCATTAGTTTTTTCGTTTAAAACTTTTACCTCACATAATAATATTGAATGTATAGCTGGTACACACGTGTAATACCATTGTAGGCTAGCATTGTATAATATTATTATGCCGCGTAAACTGTAAAACATTACTTGTATTCGTAGTACTTATAATAATATGTTGAATTCAGATTCGAATTATCAAGTCACCTGTCATCGGTAGGTATATTTGTTCATCAAGCCCCAAGCGGCCACATGCGGCCGCGATAACAAGATAAGCTTATATTGTATCTCGATTTTCCACGATCGACGGGTTGGCAGACACAAACTCAACGAGTAAAGATACGTTTTATTCTCTTTGTGATATTAGAAGTTGGGTTAGGTTAGGTTAGTTAAGTTAGTATGAGGCATGGCAGGCGGCGCGCGGCGGTCTCTTTCTGCAAAACCGCCCTTTCGCAGAATCGCTTAGCGGTTCCGCTCGCATCCTCTCTGTTCGAGAGGATGACCCATCCTCCGTACTGCCCCCCCGGCGTAGGACGGGAGTGCGGAGGCGTCGTTACGCGAACCTCACTTCCGTCTAATCCGGGGCTCCGGGCAAAGATGGGAACCTGCCCGGCTTAGTTAATCCCGGCGCCGCGGGGAACGCTTCAGTTTGCCGAAGCGTTCCCTTACTTTGGTGGAAGTCCGGTCCCTATTGAGGTAGAGCCACCGGTCCTGGAGAGAGTCCTGTGTTAGATAGATCCAGGACACCCCTCCGTATATGGCTGAAGGCGAACCTCAGGTGGTTTTAGTGGGTAAGAGTCCCACATACCCCCGGGGTGCTTAACACATTAGGGTGAATTGTACAATGTACAAGCAAAGTGCGCGCCATGGGGAGTACATGTTTTCTTTCGCTTTGTTTATAATAATAATATTATTATTAAGTAATAATTTTATATCTGTGACTGTGAGTAATCGGTATGAGTAGTACGACGTATATCTACGATAATCCACAGCCTTGTGAGCAAACATTTGTCCTGATACCGATACAATTGATGAGTATTTACATTTTACTATACAGCGTGTAACAAAACAAAGTGAAAAGTGATTTACTGCGATAGATCATAAAAATGGAGGTCTATCAGACTACGATATATTATTTCTGCCTATTAAGTACTATTGCACTACTAGTTTTAACCAGCTCACCCGCTGCGACTCGAACTATCGATATAATGAAGTAATGCGAGTAGTGGTGATCGTGGAAAGTGCAGCTGGTGTAGAAAGCCTCACCACGCGGTACTTCATCATCACCTGTATAGGTAATATACTCCACGCCGAGTGCCGACCTCTATAATTGTTCACTGCACGTTATATTTGTCGGATACAGCTGTGTAAACTGTATACTCTCCTTTTTTATGTTTAAAAAAGTAGATTATACTGTATACTCTACTTTTGTATACAGCTTATACAGCTAAGTACAACATAGGCTATGTTGTACTTAACTTAGGCGATTACGAGTACCTACATACTACATAGCTGACTTCATGTGCGCCAGAAAGCGTTTTTCTGTGTATGATCGACATTACGCCTGCGGTCTCAGTTAAATTTCATCAAAATTGGTCCAATTACTTCAAAAAACAAACCAACTCGTTATAAATTATAATAATATAGGACCACAAATATGAACGTAGAAAAAAAGGCGGACGGAGTCTTACGTGCGGACTGCGGTCCGTAGTCCGTACATGCAGTCAGCGTGGCCGACTCTGAAGACATGACATGACAGTGCTGTGTTTAATAAGACCCCATCCGCCTTTTTTATACGTTCATAACCACCATAATAAAACAGTCGGGTAAAAAGAATTGTTATATAATAATACCTAATATAATTTTGGTGGGGTAGCTAGTATAATATGCAGCGGTTGCAGACGGCCGCAGCGGCGTTCGGTTTGCGAAAGTGCAGTCTTCTAGGGCTGGTTGTGTAGCAGTGTTTGTCAGGTGTCTGCGAGCTGCTGGCGGCGGCTGGCGGCGGTTGAGTGAGCCACGAAAGGGTACGCAAGAGACAACTGCCATTTGCCACGTAACACACCATGTCGGAAAATATCCCGTTGGCAATTAGCATCATTGACAGTCTACATGTCACACACGATGGCCCACACCACGGGGCCTTTTAATCTAAGCGTGTGAGACATGCATAGCCACAGATCGCACTACTTCAGAGTATTCGAAATAGATGGCCGCACAAAAGTATCTAACCCTAACGTAATACTCATAAATTATTTGAACAAGAAAATACCTGAGAACATACATTAGTACGTAGCGTAGGTACGTTAATTTACATGCAATATTTATATGAGATCTCAGATCGGAGTTACTTTGTTATAATAATAATATTACATATAATGTTATGTAGAATCATCTCAAGGACTTATTCTGGAAAATTCAAATCACGGAACAAAAAATGACAAACAAAATATTCGTGATGTACAATAATGTTGCATTAAAATTGTATCAAGTGTTTACGTTAATTTAGTTTTTGTTTGTTTACGTTGCTTCATCACAATTCACAAGGATAAAGTTAAATTTACACTTCCTGCGTAACGTCGGACGACTGGGATCACAATCGTACGGGGTTTGATGATCCGACCGATAGATCCTTCTACGGAGAAGCGAAGCGGATGCGTCCGTCCACCGAACACGTAGTATGCGGAGATGTCCGGCTGCGGGCGCGCCACTCACATGTGGGCTGCAGGAATGTGCATACTGCACACGCCCGGCGCATTACAAGTGCCCACAACGGCACAGACTGGCCGACTCCGCATGACAACTGCCTACCGTCACGAGTTCACGACTCATCACTCGTTACGACGGTTACTCGTTTACACATTCAAGTAGAACCCGACTCTGATCGATATGACCTCTCCGTGATCAACAAATAACATTACCGATGATCGACAATCGACATGTACCATGAATCACGATACATTACACATGTATACTGTATCATTACATGTGTATACTTTAGCCATCTGTAGCCAGCTATATAATCATGGTGGGCAGTGACGCTGACGCAGTGTCGGCCCATGATTCCCAAATCCCAATCCTCGAGCGTATATTATCATTCATCACCGGATTATCGACTTAGAAGAGACTCGACAGCTACGATCTATAATATGAAGCTCCAGGTTCCTCGACAGCCTCGGGAGAATTCGTCGAAAAGTTAAATGATATCACGTGACATGCCGATTATTTTCAGCGATTCCCCGCGGGCAGCGGGCCACGGACCCGACGCGCGACGGCAGAAACTCGATACATTAATGTTTACACGTGAGTCGTGACGAGCAGCTGACGAGGCACAAACATGTTTCGAGTATCGTGTGTGGGTTGATCGACAGGCGATGTGATATGTGATAGGGATAGCGCCGTCGCAGCTCGGAATGTCTCCACTCTCCAGATTCAGCACATCGCTCATGATAACGTTATCGGTCGATACCTACTCAATAACCTGCGTATTGTTAACAATACCTCAGCTACGATTAGTTAATGTAGTCAGTTAAAATTTTCCCCGTCCTACGCAGGCTGCTGCTGCCGACCGCAAATCTTTTTTATCGACGGGGAAATCCCGAGGAAGTTAACTTTCCGTTCTGCAGGTGCCAGGTAACCTAACCAGAGGGGTTAGTGCGAGTTTTATTCGATCATACGCATTGAGCGCGTAAACG
>DWTA01000468.1:0-10370 GCA_018236805.1 Plebejus anna | reverse complement strand
CGTACTGGGCCTGCGCCAGGTCCTCACCCCACCTCCTCAGCAGCCACTGCTCTCCCAGCCTTCGGACCCGCCGGAGCTCCTCCCATTGCAGGTCTTCGCCCCGCAACCTCGACTCTGAAATTAGGAGGTGCAACTCGGCGAACACCGTCGCAAGAAGCTCCCACGGCGGGTCTCCCGCCAAGGCAGTAGCTGCCGCCCAAGAGACCGTACGGTACCCCCTGATTACCCTCACCGCTATGACCCGCTGCGCTTTTCGAAGCTGGGCCTTATTGCGAGCGGTAAGGGAATCCGCCCAAATTGGGGCACCGTACAGTGCTATACTCCGACAGACTCCGGAGTATAGCCGCCTGCAGGCTTCGCTGGGCCCTCCTATATTAGGCAGGAGCCGGCCCAGCGCTGACGCCGCCTTCACGACCTTCGGTCCCAACTGTTGGAAATGTGGGCCGAAGGTCCACCTCCCGTCCAGGATGAGTCCAAGACATTTAAGTGTCGGACTCATCCTGACCTCCGTCTCTCCGATAAGGAGTCGTGCTCCAGGTGGGGGTCCTCTCCTCCCGGGTCCGCGGAAAAGTAGGGCCTCGGTCTTGCCTATGCGTACCCGAAGCCCAAGCCGCTCTATGCGGCTGACAATGAGGGATGCTCCCACCTCAGCCAGCCGCGCAGCCTCCTCGAAGGTCTTCTCTCGGAATAAGGCATAGGTGTCGTCGCAGTAACAGACGAGCACCATGCCAGAGAGAAGAGCACACCGCAGGACCCAGTCGAAGCCGACATCCCAAAGGTCTGGACCCAGACGCGAACCTTGGGGGACGCCGCACTCGACCTTCTTCATGGAGGGATATCCTGGATCTGTCTAACACAGATGTCTCCACGATCAGTCACCGGCCGGTCTACCTCAAGGGACCGGACTTCCACCAAAGTTAGGGAACGCTTCGGCAAACTGAAGTGTTCCCCAGTCCCCACGTGGCACGTACCTAAATCAGTGGTACTCACCTTTTTTATACGGCCCACAAACACGTTTTGGTCTTGGTGTAGCGAGCCGCAACCAAAACCAACGCTAACTTTAGAGAGCCCCGCGCGGCCGCGTAGGTTATAAGTTATAACCGTTTTATCCAGATGATATTATAGTTACGCCGCCCGAGGCGTGAAATAGGCAATCTTCGTAGCGCAAGGTAGCGCATACGCAGCCAACGCGCTACACTAAAGTCTATTATTTTATATTGTATGATAAATACCTAAGCATAATGAATAATGATCGTGCCATCCTTAGTCTAGAATACCGAATACGTTAGTTACTGTTCCTAGTCTTTGTTTATTTGAAACATCGGCTCGTCGGCATTACTAACAATAACACATTTGATTTTTGAATTCTTATCTACCTATAGGCTACAGTAGGAACTAGGAAGGTAAGTAAAAATTATAATATAGAAAGAAAACAACAATAGGGCTATTATTATTCAATGCAATTTATATTTAAGACTTTCTCATTACATACAAACGCACCATATACTTAGCATAACAATATTTTTAATTATTATAGGGGAAATTGCACTCCTAAATGAATGACATTTAATGCAAAAAATTATACCTACTTATCTATTACAAAATTAACAGAAGCTTGTGTTTACACATAAATACTTACGAACTGCGTCTAATTTATATTGTTATGTAGACAAGCACGTTATTGCAAAGAAATATCTACTTCAGAAGAACACTTTTATACTAATTACTTAAGTATGAAAACACTTTGCGTGCTAAACTTGTATTACCTATTTGAATGAAATTAGGTTGTAAATATGACGGATTGATTATTCTTAAGTTTCAGGAAAAGCAGTGCTAGTGCTAATTTCTACAATTTTTTAGTCTAAGGCCCTAAATGCAGCGACAATATAGCGAACAAAATCTTTATTTTGGTTAGCCCTAAGTACTGCTTCCTGCGTGCAGGCAGCATTGCAAGGTAAATGGTTAAATTTTAAAGGCCATTAATAAAATAACAAATAACCTACTTATTTGATTGTATAAAGGCAGTTTCTCAGAGAGAAAAGAATTGTAAATACTCAACTAAACATAATTGCAGTTTAACTATATGTTCAGTTGAGCATTTATTAGTCTCATTCCTCAGTTTTTATTAGTTTACTCATGTTTCTTTTTTCTGTCTATTTCTGTCTATGGCAGCAGAATAATAAGATTAAACACTAATAAAATGTTATAAACGGAGTACATTATATTGTGTTAAGTTATCATGCAAATCCACCTGAATTTTCAGACTCAAAACCTATACTCAAATGTACACGAATCAAAATGTCGTTACATTTTCACATTATATGCACAACACGCTCGATTATGGCTTCAAATAATAAATATACTATTTAAACTAGAAACAATCTCCCTGAAATCTCGTACTAATTAACTACAACGGCTACAATTCTACAAATTATTCTAGGCTATTTCTCATACTCTTTAATATAAGTAGTACTTAGTAGCTCAACAACGTTTTACTTAATGTTTATTAACTAACTAAATATCGTTCAGTTAAGAGGCAGAAGGCAGTCGGTTTGATAACACGTTGTATGTGATTTAGATTCCTAATCGCCGAAGCAGTCTGTAATTAAGTATGTACTGAAAGGCAATTCGAAGTATAGTGTGGAAAGGCGCGCCACCCTGGTAAATTCGCCATATAGCTATAATTCCATACTGTTGATTGGAGATTTCCAATTAGGCTGTATGGCGCATTTGCCGGGGAGGCGCGCTTTACCACACGCACTACATGTAGGCAGCAAAGGGTGACTGAAAGCTTATAATTATTTATAATAGATAAGTACAATTATTAAAACTACTGCAGTGTACATCTCTTAATATTTATATGGACAGGACCGTGATTATAATACATGTGACTCGATATTTGAAACGAAAATCTTAAGCTACAATATTAAACTAGCATCTTATAATACCTTACTTAATGGACAGAATTGCATGTTGCGTGTATTTTTTTATTAGCGTGCTGCAATGAATTTTATGACTCCTAAAAACTAAGCAATGTTTGTGCAAGACTTTAAAATATATCGAAGCAATATTAAAACATTCTAATGTTATTATCAGTATTTTAGAAGACAGTGCTGTTAAAACTATTACGGTCTTACTACAAAAGATTAAACATATTCTGTTGAACAGTTGTTTTGACACCATTTTGTACCTGCTGAATTTTTTTCTAATCAACTGTTCAACAGGTGTTTAAATCTTTTGTAGTAAGACAGTTAGTAAGTATCTGATATTATTGAAGTATCATTTAGAAATAATTTCATCAAGTAGACAGAAATCTAATACCTAGTTCTATAGTGAGTTTTTAATGAGTATTTGAAATATTATAATAATATTTGGCGAAGCTTTAAAAACAAAAGTAGTAATGCCTATCGTGGCAAATATCTACGCAGTAATAAATTATGTGGGACAATTATAACTAGGGACTATTTTTCATAACCATCTATAATAACTTTAGTGGCTCTGGTTATATTATAAAGTTTAAATCTTGCTACATAGATGCTTTCTCTAGGGCACTCTAGAGGTAAGTACATTAGGACGTGAGATGTAAGGGATCTATTTTCTAATAGGTACTAGGATTTGCCACTAATGTAGGAGTCTGGTCGATTTCAAATATCTACCCATAGTATTGATGTTCATCTAGATTAATTAGTAGAACTTATATGGCTGATGATGTTTTTTATACTAACGCAGGTACCTTCAAATCGACCATAATATTTCTAATACACAGTGAAAACGGAACGAGGTAATATTTAACTTTAGTCTGAACTGTATTTACTAACATTTGGCACAGAGTATAGAGGAGATATATTTAATCTAGTGCATCATTAAAGCCTAAATCACAGAACGGAAGGAGCGGTGCCAGTGTGGTGATGCAAAAATATAACTTTTTAATGATTTTAAAATACGTTTGCGTAAAAAACTATACTGGTTCGAATCCAGCCGTAACATAATTATTAGCTTTATGAATATATTTAATTAGACTCCTTCTACGCATTTATTGACATCGATTTAATTAGGAAAAACGACCTTGCGCCGTCTCGCTCAATATATTTAAGCTTATTTAAGACTACGAACTTCTATGTTACAGTTACATTCAAATAAATGAAGAAGGGTCAAATAAAAAGCGAAAAAAGTCAATATGACTGTTTAATGAAATCAAATGTAAATACTTAATAAAATAATACCGATAAATAAATTCAAAGTAATCTTAAAATTTTAGTAAAACCCATCACCGAAACGTTGTAATAAAATAGCTGTTAGTATGAAGGTAATAAAAAAGTAAAATACTTACTAAAAAATAAGTTCGTCAACAAAGAATAAATTATATTTAAGTAAATGAATAATAATAAAATGTAAATTGTAAGTACTTAGATACTTTAAGTCAAAATTAGCATATTGCACAGTGCGTTATTTAAGTACAAAATAGGAATATAAATCAATAAGTAAATACAATAGATAAATGGACGTCATTTGGGAGATCAAAATAAAACCATTATTTAAGTACATCATTTTGCTTATGGCACTAAAATTAAAATCAAATAATAGTAATCATTAATATTTAATCATCGTTATAGAATTCATAGAGCAAAATTTTTCTATTAAGTATAATACCTAAAATGGAATGTAATGTAATACTTACAGTCTATGTTCTAATGTATTTCTATTTCATTTTATCGTATTTCATCGTTAAATAGTTGGCATAAGCTATGACAGTTAGCTCTTTACGCCTCTTCCAAACAAAACGTACGCCTAAACTAGGACGCATTCTAAAATGAAAACGCGTCTAAAAATTTAAATAATACATAAGTCGCCTACATCGAATCAAATTCAAAATGGAATAATTTCATTAAATAACAAGTAAATAAAAGTATGGTCAATTGTAAAAATGGTAAAATTTATACTACTTACTATACAACCAATAGTTTTGTACAGTCACTAAAACTTTTGACGCTTTAAGCGTGGCCTACGCCCTACACGACTTCGTTCAAGTCGTAACCATCATTTTAGCATCTCGTGACTGCACTAATTGCTTTCAAATAAAATTTTTACAACAAATACTTAACAAACATTAATTTTGGTTAAGCGCATATCATAGCCGCATCTACACACATAGACGCGCGGTCAAGTTGACAGTGGGTATGTACAGAACACATGGGTCACTGCGGCGGTCACTGCGGCAGGTCGCGGCGACTGGCGACAGTCGCGGGCGGCTACAGGTCGCGGCCGCAGCAGCGGAAGCCTCAGTACCGCTGCTGGTACTCGTGGTGCCACCTGTTGAAGTCGATGTGGAACACCACCAGCGACCCGTTCTCAAGTCCCGCCAGGAGGAACCTGAAAACGTTTGACAATGATCAGATGGTGCCATAGGTTCCAGGCATTGGTAATATATCTATATATTGAAACATAATCATCTTATGACCATGCATGAGATGATTCTCCGCAAAACATAATCTCGGGTAACATTTTATACCTAACTTTTAAGCCTACCTGCCCAAAATCATTTACTAAGCCATAATACAATATAAACTGACATCCATTTTAAGTCGTATAAAGTGTAGGATCAATTTTTAAGTCGTATAAGTATAAAAAAAGTGTAGGAGACCAGTCCCGGACCGCTATCTAGTTTGCTACACAATCCAAAGACCTGTCGATGTTTTTTAAATCAGTGTGACATAAATACCACGTCGGAAATTACTCCAATATCTGTACAGACGCCTGCTCAGCCGAAAGATCTTCTACTCACATTGCACTACTTTTTAATAGCCGGTGTACTTTACAAACTGTAACAATACCTCTGGTCGTGCGATAGCGCGAGGCTGCATACGGGCGCGCCGGCGGGCGGGAACGCGTACAGCGGCGCGAGCGTCGCCGCGCGCCACACCTCCACCACGCCCGCGTCGCCGCCGCACACCAGGTACTCGCCGCACCGCGATAACACCAGGCACTGGAATAATGCATACATGTATAAATGGAGACAGACAATTAACTTATACATAGCTTCATATACATAGCTTCATTAGTAAAGGAAAATTTACATAGCAACATTGCGCTCCATTTTTACTACTTGTTGCCTGTTCTAAATGTATACGACTCATTTACAAATGCATCGCACACATAATATGTGCGTATCTTCAACGCAAACCCCGGGCTCTTGTTTTCTTAAAGAGTCAATTGACGGGTCAGGACGACTTTGAAAAACTTTTTGCCAATGGGCGTGCTATATTACATCAAACTATCTCACCTGGAAGTTGTCATTATGCGTCTCGTGTCGTAGTCTGCGGCCGTTGAGCGTGAACGCGGCGAGGTGTCCGCGCGCGTACGCCACCACGATCACGCCCTCTCGCGACAACGCCAGTTGCGACGGGCCCGTCACGCCCGCCGCCGGAGACAGCGAACGCAACAACTCGCCGAACGTCGTGTGGATCAGCACAGGACCGTCTGAATATAATATAATGTCATTATATCAATCGTGAATGGGCAGAGGATTAGGGAACGTAAAGATAAGTTTATCAGCATTTATATGGATTGGTAGATTTGAAGCAGTACGCTCTTGATGTATATTTTTTAAATTTTCAACGGATTAGTTAAAGCGGCTATTGTCAATTCTCGTTCGACGAGGAAAACTCAGCACAGCAAGTTATTGATTACAGGAAAGTTATGGAATCAAAACACACTTTCTGCTAAGACGAAAGAACAAAGGCATTTTATACATTTGACATAATTATAATCTTACACTTTGAGTGCAAATCACCAGATTTTAGAAGCTTATTTTGTATAATAAAGTAATACAAATACATGAAATACTCACTGATAGAAGACGAGATGACGAGGCCGAGCTCTGCGGAGACCAGCACGCCGTTGACGGGCGTGTCGTGGCCCGTCAACGTCACGCGCGGCGCCGGCGTCTCCCCCTCGCCCACGATGCCGCCGTGACGCGCCGACCTGCGGACACGGGTCACGTGATAACGTCACACAGTTATGGCGTAAGCATGCGCAGTTACGACGGCGTTCTCGGTTATGACTTATGAGTTATGACATCACAAACATACAATTATGAAAGGCATGTACACTATACAGAGTTTGACGTAAGCGTACACGGTTGTGACGTCACAATCACAGTCATATCATAAGCATGCAAAGAGTTGCGACGTCGTTGTGAGTCATGTACAGTACCGTGTTCATAACGTTGTTTATTCCGTTATCCTATTTGTAATCTGCTAATGGACTATGGTACATACAAGTAGATGTAACTATTAATATTGTGTTATTCCTGTCACCAGTCATCACTGCCTGCATGGGAGACCGTGCAGGCCTGGGAAGGCCGCCTGAGAAGGCGAAGGGGCGGGGCAACTGGGAACATAATATGCTACCTACAAATCGTGCCCCTCCCCCATTGCGGTCATATGTTTTATGTTGTACACAGAAGTGTAGCATGCCTAAACAGGTTACCTATATGTTATAACATTATAACACGTATGAGTCCATCTAGCCAACGCGACGGATCAAAACAGGTTTGTTTTTTAATTATAATGAATAGCATATTATTATTATGACTCACCAGTGCCACAGCAGCACGGTGCAGTCCTCGGAGCCGGACGCGATGTAGCAGTCGGACGTGATGTTGCACTCCGACCGCGACACGCACGTCACCACGCCGTAGTGGCCGAATATTATCTGCACTATCTTGGCTGAAAGTTTTATGACAACATTAGTATCGACAAAATGAGTTATTCGATGACGAAAAACGGTTTAGAGAAAAGAGAATATTATGTAACCTAAAAATTTTGTACTTTCGGAGACATCGATTCATAGAATGTCAGGCCCAGACGATTTTTCGTATAAGCGAATCAATTTCCATAGGTGCATTATAATACCTACTGCGTCTAAAGATCCGAGGATATTAAATTCGCAGGGATTTGCATCGCTTGTTTCATATTATGATCTCTTACGTATGGTCAACAACGCGACGCGTAGATGCATTTCTAAATTTGTATGGATTTGACATATTTGCAAGACGTCTCACGCAATTGAGACCTGTCAAATCAGTACAGATTTAGAAATGCATCTACGCGTCGCCTTGCGGTTTGAATTGACCCTGTGTTCATCTTGAATTATATCCCTATGTTATAAAAGTAGTACCTGTCTCTGTAGAGAAGACCCGGAAGCTGTTGTCCCAGAAGCCGGCGGCGATGAGGAAGCGCGAGTCGACAGTGGTGACGAAACAGTTGCTACGCGCGCGCACGCGCTGCGAGAAGTTGTCGCCGAGCTGACGACGCGCTGCCGCCGCCGCGCCGCCAGCCGCTGTAGTCGTAAAAAGTTAGTCAGTTATAAAAATTACTAACAGCCCAACCCTTACTAATAAAAATATTTAAGTACGAAAACTCTATAGGTACCTACACTGTTTTGTGAATAAATGGAAAATTTGATCGAATGATAAAGACAAAACTTAGTAAATTTTGATAAAGGTTAAGTTAATTGCGATATCTTTCGATTTCGATCTATAAAAACTACTTAGAAGCTATATTATGTTCAATTTAAGAAATATTTTAAGGCAGATCACGACACTGAATCTTACTGTTAAATCCACATAAAATTACCAAAACCCTTGAATCTTTTTTGACGGATTCTCCATAATCTATCTGTGGAGCGTAGCCTATCCGGCACTTATCAGGAAGTGGTGAAGCAGGTCCTAAGTGACGTATAATACTCACCCCAAACCGGGTCCATGGTGAGGGGATGGTGCGGCGGGGCGTGGTCGGCGTGACGGGCGGCAGCGTGTGCGCATCCGCCCCCCGCCCACCTGTGTGCCGCAAACGCACGCGCCGCGCTCACCTGTGTATGTGCCAACAATTTTTTCTTAAATATCACAGACTATAACATACAGACTATAAAAAAAACAAACTAAGTTATATAACTAGGGCACTTATCCGGAAAATACACAATAATTTTGTGTGGCAACTTATCGAGAAAATACTACTGACTCGAACAGTTTTGGGCTCGAACTTCGCAGGGGTTTGATAACAAGGAACCCACATTTTTTTCGGTCGGTTTTGAAGTATTTAAGGTAATAAATAATAGCACAATATCCTCAAAGATCTTACGGTAACAGCAGCCGGCATCGCAAGCTGCGGGTACGTATTCGCAGACACGTGAACGACTGCGGCATTGGAGGGCAGTTTCAGTCTCAGGCACACGTCATCTGGGGCCGCAGCGAACATTAGCGGTGCTAGGTGCATTGTGGAGGCGCGCGGGGGGTGCGGCTCGCTTAGCAATTGCGCTGGAGTTTGCCCGAAGCTTCGGATCTGGTCTTCTATCGCCGTTTTTGTCACTGGATCGGTAATTTGGTCGAGTCGCACGCCACCCTCGTACGTCAGGTAGTAGAACACGTTTGTCGCTCGCACCGCCTCGGGTCCTTGAACACGCAGAGATTAACATGAGTGATGGGAGTTGCTTTATAGGTAATGGTTGGCAGTAGCAAAATCTAGTCTGTAACAGAGTAAACTTACCCTGATATCGAATCTACGCAACTCATTAGCTATCCAACGTTTCTGCCTTTGCTCTTTGTCTATTCTTATGCTATCAAATGATATAAATTACAAAGCATTTACAGACAGAGATACCAACATTGAATAGTGAATCAGTTATAAAACACTTAGGTATGTGTATTAGCAGGTCATCAGACATCAAATAGTATCTTTTAATAATAACTCTAAGAGCCTGTTTCTACACTTCCTGATAAGTGCCGGATAGGCTATTCACCACTTAACTTGAAGAGTATGGAGAATCTGTCAAAAAAATTATGGATAGCCAATCCGGAACTTTATCAGGAAGTGGTGAAACAGGCCCTAAGAGGCTAGTCTAGTCTAGTCTTTCGTCAAAAATATCTTTACCTCTTTGTTTGTAGCCGAATATGAGGTCGATCCACTGGTGCAGCTGGCAGCTGACGAACTCGGACTCGAGCGCCATGCGGTTGATGCGCACGAACTCCTCGGCGGAGGAGGCCCACGGCGGCAGGATGACGTCACCCGTCGGCGACTCCGGGATGCCCAGCTTAAAGCCCGAGCTGTTCACCAGCATCTCCGGCAGGAAGAATAACTCGGGGATCAGTTCCTGAAAACAGACGGAATACCTATATCGTACCTTAGCATACTAAATGTATTCAATTCAATTCAATTCAATTTCTTTATTTGCAAAATGTGAGTTAGTAGAGATGTTAGTAGAGTTGACAATGGTATCATCACAAATTGAGCATGCAAATGTTTAGCTTATGAACTACAGTATAATATGAAATATTACCATTCTTACAAATTAACTAAGTATAATTTATATAA
>DWTA01000467.1:0-10393 GCA_018236805.1 Plebejus anna | reverse complement strand
TGCCTAGGAATGAACTTCTCTAATAGTACATTCGTTAGGCCTGGGAATAGGTTTTTATTACTTTTTATATTGATACTAAAATCATTTATATGGCTAGTCAATTTTATACATTTTCTACCACTCTTATATTATAACTACTTCACTAATCATTAAATATAATAAATATATCTGAATGAGGTTTCAAAACAATAAAATATGTTCTACATTTGTAAGTCAGTCGTAAGTAAAAGTCCCATGCAGATACTAATAGTAGGGAAGAGTTATTTAGGCTACTATTTTCCCTTCGAGAAAAACTTAGTTTCTTAGCTATAAGACGTGTGGATGCGACTTTCCAAGTAGCTCCCGGCAACTTACATAAAGTTCGTATCGTGTCTTAAAATTTACTGCGCTGTAGTTGGAAGCAAAATATTTAAGTATTTACATTGAGGGCCTGTTTCACCACTTTCTGATAAAGTGCCGAATAGGCTATTCGTAACTTTTTTTGACACATTTTCATCTATCAAGTAAAGTGGTGGATATAGCCTATTCGGCACTTATCAGGAAGTGGTGAAACAGGTCCTTAATGTATCATCTTAATGCTTGAGAAATCCTCAACTATATTTAACGGTGCTGTCGTAGAGTGATGGTCGAGTGTCGATCAGCATGACTCTTTTTAAATTGTAATAAAATAAACAATTTGTCTCTGTCGATGGTTATCACATAATTCGTAATTAAAAGCATATTATTCTAGCCTATAGCACTCATTAGTCAGTATATAAATAGGCACAATAAACAAGTAAAGATGCCATCTCTACTTTACATAAAAATAAATCGTAACCGTCCAACAATTTTGTTTTTGTTTGCGTCCGCCGTTTTGTTCCTGCTGTTAATATTATGACTAGCGATAAATCTGTCTGTGTGTCGTGAACATAACATTAGGGGATCCGGATTATTAATAACTCACATTATGGGATGGCAAATTAATTATGTGACACCAAATTCATTCATGAAATTAAAGATAAAATAGCCATTGTTAAACGACTGAAAATTCATTAATCAAATAATAATACATAATTAATCCTTCTCTTCTGTGTAATAAGTAATTAAGTGTAATATAAAATCTATGTGAATACCTGTAAGTACAGAGTAATCAGTAGGTATGATTAGTTTAGTTTTGTGTAATATATCAATTAGGTCCTTGTAAAAAAGCTTCCTACGAGTTGCTATTATGTTTCGTTACTATCTCAACGGGGACTCTACATTGCGAAATAACAACACATTTTAATTGTGTGTGTGTCCAATACACAAAATAACATAAATTCAAAAGCAGTACGTACAATTAAATGTAGTTAGTTGAATGTTCAATGTTAAGTAAATCTTTATTTAAAAATACCTTAAATAAGAAATAGAAATAAACAAGTAAGCAATAACACTGCGCGTTTTATTTCGTTTAATTGTCTTCCTGGATCTGAGAGTTGCTTTTGGCTGAAACCGAGAAACTATTTATCAACTCGAGGCTAACAAAGATATCATAAAATATCAGATACACATATCTATAACGTTTAAATATTTTAAAATGTAATATATAGCCGCGACTCGAATAATCATCATAAAGTTTATTAGCTCGGTGTTATTGTAACACATAAATCACAAAATATTTATGTGCCTGGATCTAATAGTTTTATTATTTTGCTATCGTTTTATACCGTTGTGTTTCCTTTGATTATATAAGCGAGAAATATGATAGTGTTGGAGTCGACCTAGTTCTCGCCGCGTATCCGCTCGCTCGGCGCAACTATTATGCATCAGCATTGTCTATTTGGTCCCATTATGGATACAAATTGCACTATTTCTTATACGCTTTACGCTTGAAAGCATAAAGCGCAGTGTAGCGGATTACAGATCTAATTACGCTGAAAAAAGACAAAGATTGGATTTTTTTATGGTACCTATGTTGGTTTATAGGTAAGAGTAAACATACATGATTTTTGTCAGTATGAAATTCAATCACACGTTCGGTTTCTTATAAATATTACTTGCCACCTTGGCAAGCTGGAATCTTGGGGATTGAAGACAGGTTACGTACCAGAGGACTTATATTCATGCTGTCTAAGCTAAATGCTATATTAGTAACAATGTCAACTTTTTTTAAAGGTGCAATATTGATTCAATACGTTTTTGTAAACAACATTAATTCCATTTTTTTGATAAAAATCAGCTCGTGCGAGCTAGTTTCTTACGTTGATCCTCTCTCTCTCTCCCGAACTGGCGGCATGTAAGTCAATTTAGATTTTTTTCTCGTTTGGAATTAAATATTATACTATTCTCATTTTTATCCAGGTAATTTTAGTAACTATCTACCTCCTAATAAATTTTGATGGTTTTAAAAGTATCTCCACTCTAAATTGCATTTAATTGAATGGGTATCTAAGCGAGGGTAGTTAGCTAAGTGAGGTGTTTACGTTGACGAGCGAACTAACGTGACACATCTCACCCCTGGGACTTGCGAGCGTTTCGAATCACATTAACACACTTAGAGGGAACTCTAATGCAACTATTTTAAGCCCTATTCTTTTGAGAGCTTAGCTTCTGCAGTTTAAAGCGATGGTTAAAAGTTAAGTATCTAAAAGATCGTACGTTACTTACAACCGCTTAGTGCGACGATTCTTCTCGCCGGGCTTGTTTCCGATCCGGGTGCTGGTAGAGTTTCTGAAAGTGTTAGTTTCTAACCAAATTAAAATTAAATGATTTTCATTCATTTCCAATAATGATTATATAAACTATTAAGTTTTAGAAAGGAGACGAATAAAAAGTTATTAAATGAATGTCAAATGTGAATTGTGCAGGGACGTAGACGGCCGATAGATATTTTCTGCTATTTTATTTCTATGTCATTTTACAACTGTTAAAACGTTACAAACACGAAATATCAGTCACATTTTAATGTGTAATCTATTTTATTACTATTTCAGTGAAATATAACTTGGATGCTTACCTAATTAATTTCCTTAAGTACTTTCCCGTGTGAGACACGGGGCTGCTAGGTGTAGGCGACATTAACTCGTTAATCAGACGTATATAAATAAATGGTGGGGCAGTCACGCGCACGGGATCACGGGATTACCCGGCGACGGTTTCCGGGATCCCGGGATTAACGAAATTAATTTGGTATTCTCGTATTGCCAAATCCTGTCCGTAGCGGTCATTGACCCCGTGTCAAAAAACTTGTCACATCTCACCGTTTTCTATACAAACCGCGGTGACATCTGTCACCGCGGTCTGAGGGCGATTTCGTATTTTGCATAGGTACTCGATGAGTACCATGATAATATGAGAACGGTGTGTGAAGTCCAAACTCCGAACTCATGAAAAAAATTGAGATAAATAATTCTAAGCGTTATTTGATAACCTTTTGAGGTATCCGATGAATCTATATTAGTCTGTTAGCTTCTAGAGTTCTAGACTAAAAACGTCAATGACCACTCCGGATGAGTCCGGACACCTTATATATTTTAATTTCGACTATAGTCGCGCATGTCTTGTATTTGGACGGAAATAGACAAATGTTTTTATCGACTCTGTTTTTGAAATTCGAAATAATAAACAACAATAAAACAAGCGTTGTTTAGAATTCTCCTCCGCAAATGAGTCAATATATTAAAATAATATCCTGATTTTTATATGCTCTTATTTATTAGGATGGATTTATTATTCTCGACGGGAACGTGCTTGGAGTCGGCCTTTACTATAGAATATAGACAGAGATATAGAAAGGAAGTAGAGGAATTTGAGTGTGTAACAGAACAGTTTTTAGGGTTCCGTACCCAAAAGGTAAAAACGGGACCCTATTACTATAAAACTTCGTTGTCTGTCCGTCTGACTCTAAGCTGTACTCAAGAACCGCGCTAGCTAGAGAGTGAAATTTTCACAAATTAAGTATTTCTGTTACCGCTATAACAGAACATTCTTAAAACAAATCTTAATGCTTACATGGGACTAATAAAAGTACTCTTAAGCCAATAGTCACTAGTCAGGTAGGCGATGTACGATGCTGACGTCGTGAGATTTATGCCGGTCTGAATTCCGCCGCTAATTCAGTACACCAAGTATACGGGATTAGATGACACACTCCATCACTGTAAGGGTCAATTCTCACCGGATACGCGACGGAACACTGCATTGTTAAGATTTTTAAAACTATCTACATTAAAGTAAGTGTGTGAATTTTATTATTATATTGATTATAATGAGCTCAGCAGCTCTACATACAGGTCTGTACGTATATTACTGAGGTCATTATTAATGATAATACTAAGGACCTATTTCACCACTTCCTGATAAGTGCCGAATAGGCTAGCCACCAGTTAACTTGAAAGATGAAGTATGGACGAATCTGTCAAAAAAGTTGTGAATAGCCTATTTGGCACTTTATCAAGAAGTGGTGAAACAGGCCCTAATTATCTAAGTATAAAATGATTACTTTTTGTAAAGTAAATAAAACGTTTAGCTTTGAACAGCTATTATCTAAAATTATGCGTCTCATGACTTGCATCGCGTCACCTATCGATTTAGGACGGTATGATTAATAATATACTTAATATTAAAATAAAAAAACTTTTAATGTAAAAATTATGTATCGCATCGCGTCACATATCGTTTCAGCACATTGTGAAGTTAACGTCATTTTGTCTTTGTTTTATTGGACTTAAACGAAGAACTTTTAGCAGCACATTAAAATTAAAAAAATAAAGTTTTTGTTTTAAAATAGCTTAAGCAAAAACCACTTCAAGTCACCGTCTACTTTTTTAACCGACTTCCAAAAAGGAGGAGGTTGTATGTTCGTCTGTTTATAATTTTTTTCTTTGACGCACTAATAAAGTGTTCGTTTTTCACGCATTATAGTGCAGAAATAAGGACTAAGGACTGGCATAGACAAGCAAGTGACAGGATTTGCACATGGTGATATACACCCAATGCACAAAATTTGCAGAATGCAGTCTCTATCCCTTTACTCTCAGCATAACCTGGTGGGACAGTAAAGCTAACACGGCATATTTTTTACCTGATCATCCGACGCATGGACCATCTTTATTATCAAATAATCAGGGTTCGATTATTGTCTAAGCCAATCTTTAAAACATTTTTACTTCATAAAGTGATACACAGAACACGACCAAAATGTATACGTCTGCTTTTTAATTTCATAGTATAATATCGTCTTTAATCTCATAACTGCTTCTGAAACGTTCATTATTTTCGCTTAAAATCTATTAAAGTTTGTAATGAAACTATTAGGCGGATCATAAATTCATGGAACAATGTAGTCTCACCGCGCAGACTGTAGAGAATTAAATAGCTCCCTGAGGCTCTATCCTCTTAGAGCCCGCTGAGGCCGTTAACTAGTTTAGTCGTTGACGGCAAAACTTGACACACATCTTTGTCTAGGAAATTTAGGGCTCTAGACTCTAGAGTCTCGACCTCACTTTTTTCATCCTAGAATTTACTAAACAAAACTGCATGTTGGGCATTGGGCGGCAGATGCACATAGCCCACGGCTTTGTACGCAAAGAAAATACAACCCTTAATGTAATTCTTATCAAGGAACCTAATCAAGAGATTTACAACTAAGATCTACGTAAACACGTTTCCTTTCTTAAACGAGTCAAGTTAAGCAAGAAATCCTAGCTAAACAGTATTTTTTCTCGATGCGCTTTTTTCCGTATTTTGTAGCCGTGAAAGTACTAGATGACGCCCGCAACTCCCTTGTCCCATGGTCCCCGTGCGATAAACTAATTTTGGTGCAACGGAGTTGCAGGCGTCATCTAGTAGGTAATAAAGGCATTGCTCTGTTAGCAGATTACGAACATTACATTATAAACTTTTTCTAGATCCTCCTCCATTCGTGTTCCTCATGTCTGAGGGTCGTGACCTCCCCCTTATATGACCTTCCTTCTAATAGTCTCACGCCAGCTGTTCCTATCAACTTATACATACATATACATAAAAAGGCCTTAATTTTTTTATAATAAATAGACCATTGACACTCTCATTGTTCTCACTTACTTTTCTCAATCTTCGCCTTTCTCGCAAAGTCGCCGCTTTTCTTCTGTCGACTGCTGCCGTTTTGCGTTTGCAAGCCTTGCAGGCCCAGGCTAAACATCTTTTGCTCGGGCCCAGGACATGCTGTATGTGTTCCTCTTCATTCTCCTCAACTTTATCGAATCTCGTTTCTTTTTTTACGTCCTCACAACACTCATCCTCGTCTTTGTCCGTTTGATTTGATTTTTCGTAATCGAAATTGTAATTGTCGTACACCTTGTAACTCATGCTGATACTTTTTTGTTGTTGTTAAAGTAGAATTATTTAAAACACAATGATGACTAGATTTTAAAATATTATTAAAGACATTTACTTACGAAAAATGGGTGCGGAAATATACACAATATAATACACAAATCTTATTTTTCAAAGAAAATATGTAATTTACCAATCCCATTTTATTAACCGTTCTTATCTTATTTATCGCGATTCACTATTTTAAAATATAATTTTGTAGGGTAGACTGCATTTTAAAATTTCACTTAATTTTTTTGAATTGACAGTTGAAATTGGCGCCGATTTTCACTGACAGCTCGCGCTTCCCGCAATTTTTTTGTCGCACGCGCGGCGCGACACACGCAACACTGAATTCAGCCGAGGGGTGATTCTGAGTGGAGATTTACAAAATATGTTAGCTATTAATAAACTGTCTAGCTGTGTGCGGCTATGTCGTTGAGAGATGCCAATTTATTAGTGTTTGGATTGAAATTGATGCGGGCTATATTTTTCCTTTGAATTTGCTCCGTTGAAAGCTTTGAGACGTTTTATATGCGTTTCGGTTGGAGATACGATTCAATTCTTAACGAGACCGAAAATATTTTCGAAGACATTATTTATGGAATAATTTATTCAAACGATTGATGACATTTGACTTTATAATCGGTATTTTTATTACATATCTTTTTTTGTCAGTTTTCCACGGAAATGCCCATTTTAGGGTTCCGTAGTCAACAAGGAAACTCTTATAGTTTCGGTGCGTCCGTCCGTCTGTCCATCTGTCTGCCTGTCCGTCTGTCTGTCTGTCCATCTGTGTGTCTGTATTTTCGCGGTATTGCTCAGAGACTATAGGACCTACAAAGCTGTAATTTAGCATAAATTCACATATTAATATATTTTTATGGTAGCTCCCCTAGACATCAAGCAGAGATAAAAAATATCCGCATCCACCCCATCGTGTTGGGTGTCGTTGGATAGGTTTATATATTAATATAGTATTCAAAGATCATTTTCCAACTGAAGGATCCATAAATAACATAAGTTTTAAAGTGAAAAAAATCGTAAGTCCCCTTCTACCAGCTAAACAGCAGTAGGAAATATGCTTAATTTAAAAGGAAAACTACCACGGCTAAGACTTCATAAGTTATTGCATAATTAGTCTTTAAAAAAAACTTAAAAAAATGTATTCGGCAAAGTATAAAGGAACTTTGCTTTTAAATTCCTTTGAACGTAACTGAGATAATGTTGTCACTTGTTATTGACCATACAAAAGTTATCAAAACGGAACGTTACGGAGCCCTAATAGGTATTAATCGTGGCCCGACACGCACTTGGCCGGTTTTTTGGTTTGTTTAAATTACTTTCGTCGTCCGTCTTTTGTCATGCCTCAGGATTTTTTACTAAATAACTAGTCAAATATTGGAAAGAAATTATCCACTTCCATAATTATTAGTATTTTAAGAAGTTTTTAGAAGTTATCCTACCGACCGTTACGTGCTGTCGCCATAATAGAGCTTAAAGAAAACACAACTCAACTCGTGGAACACGATTTCAAAGTTAAAGCTTTGATTGAGCATTCAAATGCAAATTAATATTCGA
Source organism: Plebejus anna (assembly GCA_018236805.1). NCBI lineage: Eukaryota > Metazoa > Arthropoda > Insecta > Lepidoptera > Lycaenidae > Plebejus > Plebejus anna. The sequence goes on along the minus strand of DWTA01000467.1, from coordinate 2,500 downwards.
GCGCGCCCGAACCATCTTTTACATGATGTTAGCAATATTTTACACTAATTTTACGTTAGTATTTACGTATCAAACGTAAGAAAAAGTAATAATTACGTTTACGAGTGTCATTCGGGCATAAAGTGCCGTGAGCGCAGGTAATAAAAACGGATTGCTTATTAACTTCCCATTAGGCGTCGTGATGAAAATATTTTAAGAGCGTACTTTAATGCCTTCGTCTCCGTCACTCACCCGGTTGACTCGGTTTATTTTATCACTATATTTTGCTATTTTTACTAACATGTATGCTGAATATCTTAGAAAATAAACATCTATCAGTGTTATTTTCCTGGAGATAGGTATCTAAGTACAATGCTGTACTCTACATAATATAGAAATAGCGCCGCTTGCTAGTCTTGTCCTAATATGTTGGAACTTACAAGTTCGAGTATTTTCATTGAGAAAACTTTTTCTATAAGATCGTACTCGTGAGCTTTATTTTCTGTTCATAAAAGTTTTAAGTTGGTTTTGAAATATCTACAATATAAAAGGTCTTACTTGATTAATGGATCCCTTATGTGTCATATTTGTGGGCGTAAATGTAAAGAACATGAATAATGGCATTTAAAGGTCAACAGAACCTGACCTAGCTCAAAACTGACAAACTTTGGTCAAGGTTCGTCAATCTTCACAATATCGACAGTCGATACTACTTATAGACTAAGTTATGAGCTATTTTAAGCTACTCATTACTCAAGTAGGTAAAAGCTACTGTATGCCTTCTTTTAGCCCTGCAATCTCATGTATTTCATACATGTTAGAGGCATAGTAGTCGCAGTTCTTGCATCAAGTCCCGCTTATGTCCACCTCGCGTGTAGTGCTCGGTGGTAGTCAGTGTGATAGAGCTAATGAGCTATTAATACGGCTCGATAGCATTGATCATACTCAGCCGACAGTGTAAAAATGTTTCTCGCTGGAAAACGGTGCCGTGTCGATGAGAGAGCCGCGCGTGCGCGATGTAGCCGAGACAAGGGAGGGATGCTGGGACCGCACAAAACCGATGGAGCCGACTGCTTGTAAATTTTTTAGTCAGTTGATAGAGAACTTGGGATATTTCGATTTTGTAGGTAGAGAAATAATTCGCTTATAATAACTATATTGCAGTTCATTTACTTTATACATTTTTGTTATAATAATTTAAATTAAGTACTTAAATTACAGTCGAGAATTACTCGTACATGTGTAACGCAAGTTTCTGGAGTGTTGCACTTGTCGATGAGTGGCTTTTATCATTAGTTACTTAATATGTGTGATCAATTTATAATTTGTTGATCTTATTTTACTATTCGCATATTTTGTTCTTTAGTTTTAAGAACAATATTATTATGTAGGAGTAAGCGCGACTCTACCGTTATTATTGTTCCTTCAAAAAACACCAGTCAGGGTGTAGTCAAGTACAGACATTTGTGCTACCGAATTAACAACAAAATTGTTAAAGAAACTATTAAAATATTCTTAGATATTAAATTATATAAAATTTGTTAAAATATATGAGTGAATAACTATGTGAGGAGTAACAGTAATTTGATAAGGTGAGTGTTAATTTTCTACTTGATTCTGATATACGAGGACTGTACTTATTTTAAACATTGATTTGAAAACTTGTGTACCGTAGTTTAAAGTACAAATCTTTCATCAAACAATGAAAAGTTGTTTTTTAAGGTAAAAATAAACAGGAGTCCAAATAAGTTTTCATTCGTTAAATCTCTTATTTTGATCGGAAAGTCAGTTGTATAATAAGTGTGATTTAAATTTATTATACAAAAAAATTACAATATTTTCTTTGAAAAATCATTTACAAACAACGAGTTAACGTGAACATTAAATGTTTTTGTTAATTTAAAGCTTAAATAATTGCCCGTATATTTCTTGAAGATTAGCCGTGGTAATTATTACATAATCTTTTAAATATTAATAACATTCTCAACAAAATTACCTCAGCCTGGAATGACCTACTTATATGACATTTACCTAGCAGAACATCGAGTGACCTAGGTCATGCATAAAACGTACTCTGGATAGCTTATTTCGTTAAACAGGAAAAGTGTACACACAAAGGCCCACGTAAACAAATACTAAAGTAACTATTTCATTTGTGCCTTTAGAATGTTATAGTTTTAAATTTATACATTTTAAAGTCGTGTTTAATAAAAACTTTTCAGTATAACTTAATGCCGTTTGTACGTCAACAAAAGTTGCTTTTTTTTAAAGTGTGTATTATTATTTCAAATGTTTTCATTCATTGAAAGCACGTATGAACGTACAATAATTATTTTTTTTTGTTAGTAAGTAATTTTTAGTTAAAAATTATAATTGTTCTGATATTTTTTACCCGTACACACAAAAACTGCTTATTGCTGCTAAATATATTGCTATGGAATGATATTATGTAAATACTTTTAATCACGACTCCAAACGCTGAGTCTTCCCGTGCCATTTAAGACGCTATATTGATAATAAC
>DWTA01000466.1:0-10396 GCA_018236805.1 Plebejus anna | reverse complement strand
CTACGGAACCCTATATTGCGCGTGGCCCGACACGCACTTGGCCGGTTTTATTTTTTTATTAACATGATTTCTTATTCAGGTAACATTCCATCATTGGCTGGTCCATCCCCATTCACTTACTTTGGAAGTATGCTGTCTTCTTTCTCAACAGTTGATAACTCGGGTAAGCCTTTTCTTTAACAAATAGCCAAAGATGATAAAATCAACAAAACATTGTTATTTTTAAATTTTGTTACTAAAAAAAACAGTATTTTCGTTCATCATATTGTACGGATAGTTGCCAGCCGTACATAAAATGAATTTATTTTAGAATACAATAATAATAGTGTCTTGTTGTAATAAATAACCTGTTTATGCAGCAGTATAAGCACACGAGTCCAAATATAAGAATGAGATTGAAATGTGTATTCCATTTCCAGCACCGAGCTGGCAGCCGCAACCTCAGGCCAGCAACTTGAACACGTCGCTCAACGCCAGCTTCAACTCCGCCAGCGACTCATTCCAGCTGCAGAAGCCGCCCGGCAAGCGCGGGAAACAATGATACTGGCGATAGAGCTACCCGGATAGCTCACGAACTGTTCAATAAAATAAGTGTTAGAACGGTAGGATTACTTATTTTACTTATCCGCAGTGATCACGGTGCACTAAGGCCGAGCCAACACGTTCTCTCTATAAGATAAAGATTCCCATCCAGCCCCGTAAGGCCCACATGGGCCGCGATAACAAAAGATTTCCAGGAATTGGTGATCGACGGATTAAAACTGTACGGAGTTAGCCGCGTACTGACCAAGCGAGCAGCCTCGGACATTTGCCGCAGAACGCATGCCGCGCGAGGCGGCCTCGGTCTGTAAGTTTTGTCTTATCAACACCGGCACGCTTGGGCGAGGCAGCGCGTGCGTTTGTCTCGGGCGAGGCACGTCCTGTCCGAACGAGGATTTGCCTCGCGATGCTGCTCGCTTGGTCAATACGTGGCTAATAGCATGACATGAGTCATAAGTAGAATGTCAAGTTCATAACGCCTCTAGTACACCGACGCAGTTGCGAAATATCTGCGAAACAGGAATAGAGCGAGATGCCATATAGGTACGCATTGCCGTGTGGTGAGTGAGACAGCAAATCGGTTCGCCGCTGTTTCGTGTTTTGCAGCGTCGGTGTACTTGAGGCGTAATATCGAATGAATATTTACCGAACGTTTGTTAATGGCAAATGTGAGACACAATAGCTTTTTCATTGTTATCGCGGCCGGATGTGGCCGCTTGGGGCTTGATGAATTAAATACGTCATTTTCAATCGGCGATTCAATAAAAAAAGTAAAGGAAACGTGTTGTCACACATTTTATGACTCAAAATATCACACCTGATATTTTGAGTCATAAAATTACTGGAAGTAAAATATCATTTCATTGTACTTCATTGATATTATGTTGGCGTTCACTTGCGTCAGACTTATTGCGGTCTGTAACAACAATAATTATTTTATTATTATTGAATAATTCATTTTTCTAATATTATTTGACCTAGGTTAAATAATAAAGAAAGTTTTAAAGTTAAACATTATCGATCATTGATTGTTTTAATAAAATAAATTAGGTAATATACTTACATACTATGTATATTATGTAATTAATGTGTTTACAGTAGAGCGTTGCCAACTGTTGCTCCATTGGCTATTATAAAGCAATGTGACTGGGCTCTACCGTATATTTTTTCTATTATACCACTTTGAAGCGTTGTGTCATTGGACGTTATGTTTTGACAAAATGATAGATTTGAGATTAAGGGTGCGTTTCCACTGACGCGGAGCGGGGCGGATAGGAGCTTAGCGGTGCCCGAATTCACGAATCATGCTATGACAGCGAAGCGGAGCGAAGATTTCGAGCATGGTGGTTGGTCAGGCACCGCTAAGCTCTTCTCCGCTCCGCGTCAGTGGAAACGCGGCCCAAGTAGGGATGAATGTCGCGCAGCGTTGCCGTCTTGTTTGTGGCATTACACGCCATAATCAACGCCGCACGACGCGCGACGCAACGCATCGGGGCAGTGTGGCTTCGCTCTTATTACATTTATAATAATAGGTGTACGAAAATGTATCAATCAATTCAGCTTTAGCTAAATGGAATAAATGATATTTTTCAACTGATAAAATAGTTTAGTAATTATATAAACAGTAGTTTAGTATAATATAATGTTTTTTGTGCAGATAATGTTTTGTAATACTGAGTAGAACAAGAAAATTTGTTCTATTTAAATGTTATACTCCTTATATTAATTGAACCCTAAATCGTTATTTTAAGGTTCGAGCTCATAAGTTGTTGCTATGTTTATATTTAAATTTTTACTATGAACATAAGGTCTCCAGGGTTTAAATTTGTAACGCCATACATTTTCAAATATATCAATATTAGAAAAATATTCTCTTATTTCTGTATAATAATAAGTACAACACTTACTACTTAATACAAACTTTCATAAAGATTATACTCATGAGTAGTTATTTTTAAAGTAAATAAACTTTTCTCAATAGTGTAACGCTCGCCAATCTGCATGTGGATAATGATAATAAAATCCTGAAGTTTATGGTCTGCTTCAACAACCAATTAAGCCCTACCAGTTACAAACAAGTTATGATCAACTCATTTATGACTATTTACTGTATAGTGTTTAATGTTTTGGTACTTTGTAGTCGCTTGTTGGTCTTAAAGTGCAAGTCTGCATACTGGATCTGAATGAGCAGGTTAAAAATTAAAATATCATGTTAACTATAATAGCAAGATAAAAAAATATATACTCAAATCAAACGTAGGTCGCAAGTAATACGAGCATTGTAAAGTTAACAAAGCCAATTAGGTTTCAGGCTTACAGCGATTGCAAAACGATAAAGGCAAATGACTTACGAAAATGTTTCTTAGCGGTCGTTTCTACCAACTTTTGATATATTTTATTTTCTATGCAACGTGTTCCTTATCGCTTCAGCCACTCGAAAAACAGGATTATATAGACCAGTTTGAGAAAATGAGCAAAGAGGTGGAGCCATTCAGACAAAATTTAACCGAGTGTGCGCGACAAACCAAAGCGTCCATGGTCGACGTCGAGAACTTTCTCAAGAGAATCCCTCAGTCCTCCATGGAGGGTAAGTGCTTCGTAGCGTGCATGCTAAGGAGAAACTCCATCATAAAGAACAATAAAATCATGGGGAGCCATCTCCTAGAAATTAATAGAGCGGTATACGGCAACGACGGTGAGGTACTAAGACGGTTAAAATCCGCTATCGTGCAGTGCACGGATATCGTCGAGCACATATTCGAGATATGCGAGTACGCATCCGTGTTCAATGACTGCATGCATATGAAGATGGAGCATATTCTGGACAAAGTGACGGTCGAGCGTCGTATGGAGGCCCTAGGGCAGATGACGTCAGATCCGGAGGCCGATTGGGAGGACGATGACGATATTTTGCAGCTGGTTAAAGACGAATTATAAGTTACACGTCGGCTCTAAAGTAGCTTCATAATGATTAATTTGCTTCGAGAAACCCGATTGAGGTAAAATAGGTGAGATTAAAATGTCAATTATGTCCACCTACGTAGCTGACCTACAGGAATGTACAGTGTTCATTAAATGCAGCCACATGTCAGCTTGAACTTTATTACTTAGTGCTTCTAAAAATTTTCTTGTTAAAAATATAATAAATAATGAGGGATTGATAAAGAAAAATAAGTTATTGTAATTATTTATTTAATCAAAATGGTAATAAAACATGAATGATCTAGATTCTAGATAGTCTTTGTATGTTACAGTATCTACAAACAAGTAATATTATTTAAACAAAATACAATCACACGACGAGAATAAACGACTTAATTTTCTAGTCGACAATTACTTGATTATAATAATAGGCCATACATTATTGTTTCGTTCTTTTAAAGTAAGACTGTTCGCTATAACCCCTGCCAATAGTCTACTTTCAATTTTCATGTCCTCATGTTGCATGCACATGCAATCATGTTGATAAGGACATTTTTTTGACCAAAAGTTAAACAAGAGGAAGCAAACAGTTTACACTTTACAGTCAAAAGGTCGATTAAATTCCAAATAGTAATTAAGTAAGTACCTACTAATATTTACAAAACAATAAGTTCCTACTTAATATCACAACAATTTAAATCTTATATAGTTTAAATACTGGGCACCTACGAGTATTATATACGAATTTGCTCAAGTAGTTATTGAAGTAAGTATTAAAACGTGTATACCAAGTAGGATGCCTTCCAAATTGCGAAAATGTTGCTTGCTTCTGAGTGTCATTGCCAGGCACTTCACGTAAATGTTATTGCGCCAAAGACACCGTGCCCTCTACTTGGAAGTTGAAACATATACCAATAAATTATCACTACTAGGTACTAAACATTTGAGCAACCTCTGCATGTAGTTGCCTCTATTTTTCTTCCCTCGTCAATCATCACAACTATGATTTCCTATACTTAATAATTATAGTCAAGACTCAATAAGTTACAGCCGGTAAAATTGAATATATGTTTACTAAATAAGTACTTTCATATTCTATCCTCATTTCCCTTTCGGCTTATCAACTAATGACCCTCTTACATCCTGTGTTTACAAGTTAAACGGTCACGGTTTCATACCAAAAGATAAACATTAACGGTCTTACCACAAAAAACTAAACATCTGTTTAACAGTTGTTTTGTGAACATTTTTGTACTGAATTTTTCTCTAATCAACTGTTCAACGTGTGTTTAAATCTTTTGTGGTAAGACCCTAAACAACGAATAGAAATTTATGTAGGCTTCGAATAATTATATTGTAGCCCCTGACACCGATAGACACCAGTAATTCTCACAATCGTAACACAAACCAAATTCGGCACGTGAAAGAACGTAGGTGTACGATTACTTTATGCACAAAAAACCACAACTTTCACTTTTGCATCCCATTGCAAAACGACAGCCTCGCGCGGTGTTTCTCAAGAATCACACGCCGAAGCGAAGACATTCACAAAAAACTTCAATCGAACCGTTTAGCTCTCCTCGGTCTCGACTAGCACCGGCAGGTTGGCCTGCAGGCAGGCGGGCGCGGCGCCGGCCGAGAACGCCAGCAGCCAGGCCTCGATGTCGCGCTCCGAGCACACGAACCTCGCCGATATCGTGTCGTCGGAGCCCTTCTGCCGCACTGAGAACCCGCCGCCGATCCGCTCAATAGCGGTGTTCCGCAGGTTGACGACGCCGATGGCCTTGGTCAGCCGCTTCCGCGGGTACATGACAGCGAAGTGCTCCAGCGAGGTCCGGTACACGACCACGCGCACGTCCTGGCGCGTGCCGCCGCGCCCCACCAGCACCAGGAAGCCGGACTTCACCTCGGCGTCCGTCTTCGTGCCGAGGGCCTGGCCGAGGCGGTCCGGGGGGCAGATCGGCATGACGTCGGTCGGCATCGTGTTGTTTATTTATAACATGTCAGCATCACCCGGCAAGAGGCGACACGTCCGACCGCGGCGGCCTCCGAATTTCACTGAACGGGTGAGTCAGCCATGCGCACGGCGGGCTGGCGAATTGACATTCATACGATGTTTCGCTTGCACCGCGCCGGTATTGCCTTCACTGCCATTTCAGTTGAGAACGACTTAATTAAGTACTATGGATTTGCATTTATGAATTTAATGATAATGATCAAGCCCAAGTCCCAACCCAATTCCAAAATGGAAATCTTAAACATAGTATAGTTATTTTAACATATTTGTGAATATTTCACCGTCAAGTCTGATAGAAATTAGAATCTCTACGTAGAGCCTGGTTAATGCAGACTACATGCTAAGCTAAATTCTTGTACAATTCATAAAGCAATAAAAATAATTGAGTACTTATGTTAAAAGCATGGATCTGTATTCTGTATAGGTACCTAATATGTGCACTACTCAATGCATTTTTCCAACAAAGTTTCCACTACAGTGTGTTTTGCGGTTGGCTCTTGATTTTATTACAAGCGATGCTAATATTTTGCCTTGACGAGGTAGATATTTTCATAATTTTATATCACTAGATCTATGACGGTAATTTTCAATAAATTATTCTTGAAAATCCAGGTGAACTCGGGTATATATTTTAGAGGTCACTACAGAGCAATGAACTTGGAGTTCAGACGAGTGACCCCCTAGGTATTGGTAAAATAATCTAGAGGTGACGAATATTTAAATTAAGAGCGTTTTACTGCCTTAAATCTAAATGATCATCAACATAGAACTTAATTATAATGTTTCATGGCACTTGGCAGTAACATTTTATCGTGATTGACGCGACCTCAGGCCGTTATTTTGTCCTGTGACCCGTCGATCCTGTAGAGTTGTAACTTGTAGTTTGTGTATGCATCTTATTAGTACTGAAAATGGAAATATCGTTATATTAAGTAGATAATTTATTTGTTCAATATGGATATATGTCTTTATCAAGATTATTAAAAATTAATGTTTCAATTATTAAGCATGCAACCAGTTGCATGATACCTGCTATTATAAATGCTAGTTCTTGACCATAAATCAATAACATTTATGTAAGTGTGAATTATAAACAAAGGTTCTATGAACAGGTTCACAGACGCGACTTATCAACGACTGTTAAAATTAACGATCGAATTAATATAATTTTATCTCTCTCTGAGAGTATGAATGAATGAGAAGACATGACATTTTAACAAGCTGTTAACACTCACAGATGTTGGTGAAATTGGGCTTAAAACTTCCGGGCCTGATCAGGGAGTACCTAGGGACTGAACCAAGAAGATTATTGAACTGAACTCACGACACGCATCCTGATAATCTAGCTATGTATGAATAACTAAAACGTAAAAATCATATGACCAGAGATTTTGCAACAAAATCAACAATTTAGATTTGGTTAGTTCAAGTTAGCCCGTCGTCAAACAAAAAAAGGAAATCGTTGCATGGAACGTCGAGCTTGACTAATTAGCGGTTTAAATCGTGCTAGCCAAATATGTAATAATTTAGAAGGGTCTAGTATTTTAACGGTCGGTACACACATAATTTTTAATCAAGTTTATAGCGTGCCGCCTGCACGCTGAGTCGGTGCGACCGGTTTAACGCACTTTTTTTATTCCAAATTAAAACTAACATTCTGAATTATAACTAGCTATTGGTCAACCCTAACATAAGAATAAGAATTTCAAACCTACTTGGCCAGATAGTAAAACAAACTATAAAGTAGTGGTTACCTGATGTTAATTATAACAAGTCTAGAGTGAGTGCGACAAGTCCTACCTACGCAAACAGACTTTCAGAAAATGAAGGTATTCGAAAGTTAGCTAAGCTTTGAGCTTTCGTTTAAATCAAACTTGAACAATTCAGTGAAAGTTAAGTGCAACACACTCGTAATAAAGACGGTCGCAAAATTGTTACGAACGATACCGCTTACTGTATTTAATTTTATTCGTTTCGATTCATTTTGATCTGAATATAAACCAAAATCATGCTGAGCTTCGTTACATTTAAATTAAAATAAACTTAAACGGAGTGTATAGTAACTGATTTGAGGCCAATTTAAAAGGAATGGGAATTAATTGGACTTTATACTATATCGAAGGGTATTTGTTGTAATGAAAAAGTAATTTCAGAAGAAATATTTATTTCCTTCGATAGTCACCTAATTCAAGTTTTCGATATGATTTTACCGCTCATCTTAGCAAAACATATCCACATAAAGTAGTAACAAATTCAATACTATTACAAACCTTAATTCAAGAGTATTTCACAACTACAACTGGTTACACAGATGATGTTTATTTTAGAAACTAATTTAATTCTATTGACCAGATATAAAATCGCACATTTTTTTTACTTAACTACCAACATGGATGTTATGTAGCTGTTAAACCACGGAAAAATAAATATTACATCTAAACGTGTCAAAAATTTAAGCTGGGATTTTTTATCTACGATTCGTTGTGCTCATGCGTGATCGGAAACGCACGCACAATTACATTTCCTTTTATAAAATTTTAAAAATATTTTACAGTGAGTACATACACAAAATAAATAGAACACAAATGGAAAATCTATACACATATACAGTATACAAGGACAAAATTTTACATCAAGAATAAATTGAGCGTCTTTACATTAAATACATCATTATTAATAACAATAATCAGTTAGGTACGTGTAAAATATTGTAATTATTAAGTTTTATATCAATTCACAAATATTACTGTAAGTATAATAAACGAAGTAAACGAGTTATTGTGTTTAACATTTTGATCTTATTTGAGCGCATATAGATAATAATAATAAGAGATCATACATAACATTTAGGTATAATATTAAAAAAGCGTAGGTAGATATTAAAATTACAAATTCAGTAAAATAAAGCATACTATACGCCGGCAATAATTTGAAATTCATTTGAATGTAACTACTACACTGATTTCCCAGTATAATATAATTATACAGTCTTAAATTGATTATAATTAACTAGTAAAATCTACAAACAACTTCTTTTCTTTTTTAACTTACCGTACGAGTCTAAATGTTAGTATCTGCACCGGACCAGCGACACGGTAATATTTCGGTATGCATGTAGATATTACAGTGGTAAAGTGACATTTTGAACATTATAGAAAAATCTCAGTTAGTAAATAAAAAACAATTGTTAAAAAAGGCAAGCGGGAAGACAGTCAGTTTATGGACAAATTTTATATCCATCGTGTTGGCATAATCCGATGCAGATTCAAATTATTCTACCATTATTTACATTAAAAGTAACAACAGCAAAAATTAATTTACTTGGAGCTACTAAGATTGTTGTAACTATAAACTAGTCACGGATAGAGTAAAAGTACCTTGAAAGTTTAAGGTATCTAAATTATAGCAAAAGGTCGCGATATCCTTAAAATTAAAATCAATTAAAATGTCACATTGTAAGAACAATTAATATGGCAGTGTTCACTTAAACAAAAAGAAAAGTAAGTCTGGCATCCCCGGCACCCCTGCGAAATTCATTACATTTAATTTAATTTTTTGATCTTTTTAAAAAGTTTTGTTTCAAGTAAATTATTATACGTTTGGTGAATGATTTAAATTTAATAGCTATCCAAACCAATATAATTTATGTTTAAAATGAATATACATATCACACTGTTAAGATTTAGGCCCTGCGCAAGATACGCCGTGAAGGCCTTATTGCTTGTCCAAATTATAGTTGTTTAAATTCACTATTAAGCTTTTTTATCAAATGTATTTTGCCTCATAGCAGTTACTCATCAGTTATCAATAAAAGGCCATCGCCTCTCCTTTTATTACACGGGGATTCAGACACGTCTACAAACTAAACTAACATAATAAGCGTCATATTGAATAAATAATAATTATTAATTCATCTATAAATATAAAATTGTCCAAAATTTTAAGAATACGTTAACCACGAGTTAATAAGTTACTTACAATTTTAAGTATTGAAAAAATATTGTTTTTAAAAATATATACTTTTACAACTAGGGGACCATTGGTGATTAAAATTTAGCTAAGTTTAAAATCTAAACTTACATTCAAGTTAGAAATTTTTGTCTATTTACATTGGTAGTAAAAGTCTAATGTTAATAATTTTTGTATTCCTCAAAAGTTTAAGTTGCTTCGACTGATTACTGAATCATTTTGATTAGTAAAGTTTTCAAAGTCTAGCCATAGTATTATTGTATCTTGATTGTTAGACAGAGTTGACATGTATATTGTCTAGTATAGACGAGTAATTATTTGTGTATATTGCAATATACACATTAAGCGTCTGTTATCTTCCGACTAAGGTTATGGTCGCCCGTAAAATTTGTTGCATACTTAAAAATCATATAAGAGTTAAACTACACGTGAAGAAGAGTAGGAAGTAGTCAGTAGTGTATAATGCGAACATTTACTACGAAAATTTCTATAATTGTTTATATTAAATTTCACTAATAAAATATCGATGATATTTAAGAAAAAACCTAGAATCTTTTCATTTTAATGGATTAAATTCATTACGTATTTACACACTTTTACTCGAAATAAATGACTCGAGCGAATGAAATAAATTGAATTTACACTATAAACTTCATTATTTCCACAATATAACATTTGTATAATATTTAAATACGCTTCAACGTGAACTGAGACGCTAATACAAAGTCCAATATTTAATTCTCTATTAATACATGATACGGAATTTCAACTTTCAAAATACATTATGTAAAATAAAATATCTATTTGATTATTGCTCGATATAAATTCGCCACATTTACTCAACTGTCAGCGACAAATCTTTACAATATTGCAGTTTAGCAAATCTTGAGTGAGCTATTATGAGCTCTTATATCCAGCCAGTTTACAAGCCATGTCTATGCAACGGCC
>DWTA01000465.1:0-10397 GCA_018236805.1 Plebejus anna | reverse complement strand
GTCGGAAGGATATTTCGGATAGTGTGCGGGGTGGCGATCCGGCGGAGTTCAGCTGTGTCTGATCAGAATTCAGACTATGTGCGGCCGGGCTTAAAGTAAGAAAAAATATTACTAAAAAATTATTGATTTTTATAAACTAAAAACCTGCTGTTCGATGTCCTGGAACTTTTTGATGTCTGGCTTAATTTGAGTTTTAATTTCAATTATTTCCTCTCTAATCTCTTTCTTTTGCTTAGACGCTGGTATTTTACTAGAACTTAATTTTTTAGTTATTTGTTCTTTCCTTTCTGCGACGCTCCGCTTGACGTCTATATAATAAACATAAAATGTTAGTTTAGGTAAACAGAATAATATCCCTACAAAAGGGATTCAGCAATAACTTTAACTTAAACTACCTTCGTCTTCTTCACTTTCTTCACTAGGTGTGGGGGTTCTTTCAATTTCACTTTTATCAAGAACACATTTTTCTTCTGGCGAATATTTAGCTTCATCCTGATCTAAGTCTTCTGTACGTATACCTTCTATAACTTGATTGTCATCGTGTATTAGTTCTTTTAATTTATTGTCTTCATCAACTTTATAAAAACATCAATATAATTATAAATTACTAATATTGACTTTAAAATTTTAACGTTTATGTATTTACATATATAAATATAAAGCCCGCTTTAAAGTTAACGCAATTTTACAGAAAAAACCGTAATTGGAGCAGAATAGTTGTAATGAAATAAATATTCTACAAAAACTAAATCAGTCCGTAAACATAATATTTAAGCTTTTGTAGATTTTCATAATGTAAAATAGTTGTTATTAATTATGAAGAACTACGGCTTTTTCCATTTTCAAAATAAGTATTACATTGATGCTTTGTTTTATTTACATCAAATAAAAAGCTTATGAATATGTTTTTACTCAATGCAAAAGTACCTTTGTAAGCCTCTATTTCTTCTGAAGCTTGCCGTTCTTGGTATATATTTCGTTGTATTCGTCTTTCGTTTGTCAGTTCAGATTGTGGTGCTATAATATCGTCTCTTCCAATACGACATAAAGCTAGTTCTAATGAATTATCTGAAATGAATTTTGTTTAATATAAAAACGAATTTTTTACTATAGACGTACATTTAATAGGCACCTATTTTAAGGTTTTTACCTTGAGCTTTCGTCCCAGATTGTGTCCTCCATAATTTAAGCATGAGTTCGGCTTGTTCAGCACTCGTTATACGTTTGGCTTGTATTTGATTTACAGTTGCAACACTTACTCTCAATTCGTAAGCTAGAGCAACCCAATCCTTACCCAGTAAATTGCATATATCTTCTAACCTAAAATAATTGAAAATACAAGAATTTTACATTCCTTTTTGTCTAGTTAAATTTCAATTCTTTATATATCTTTACGATTGCATTACATAATATCCAATCATTCCATCGTTTTCCCTTTTCAATATACAGGATGTACCAAAAGTAAGTAATAATACATAAGGGTGTGTACTATGTATGTTCCCCCTATATAGAATTCAGTGTAAAAGTAGCAGCGCCGAAAGAGTATTTTTTCTACTCTTGTATGAAAAATTTATAATGCATAATGTTGCATACAAATCATAAAAAAATTGTTCTTTCAGTACTGCCACTTTCACAGTCGACTATATAAGAGTCACATACACACCCTAAAGTTTTATCACTTAGTTTTGTTACGCCTTGCATTTTATTCCATATTATATTATTTGGGTTATCACTTAGCAGTGTTACTTCAAAGTTCAAACATATTAATATTATGACATTTAACAAAATATATGTATTACCTTGGGTCACTAAGCCGCTGTCTCCAAATGAGCTCTTGTTCTTCAGTACGTCGTGGTAAGGAATCGACTGGTGCCGGCGATGTTCTTTCTGCTGGTATATCGTCCGGAACCATTATATTAAGGGCAGCAATCTGGAAGAGTTAGGGAAGTGATAAATATCTAGGACTTTATTGCCAGACTTTTTTGCAAATACATAAATACATTTCAACTTACCGGTGCTGGTGACGGTTCTCCCTTCGGTACCTTCGGGTCCCTCATAAATTGACATCTACAAATAGGTTCAAGGTCCTGAGTCTTTATCATAACTGGGAAGGCAACTCTATTCTCTCTAAATGCTCTAAATGGTATTGTAAGCTGCTCTCCAGACTTAGCAACTGGAACCAGATTCCCACCGAATTCCAAGTAAATTGGTTTACCTTCGTGTACCTAAAAGATTATGTATTAAATATTTTAGATTACAGATAGATGGATTACAATCCAGAACATTGATTTCCAACAATTCAGATTGATGAAAAATATGGGCCCACAAGCCAATAATTTGCCTACCTCAACATCACGGCTTTTAGCAACTTGTATGAATCTTTCTATGCGTTCCAAAGTTTTGTCCTCCTTGTCATCAGTTACACAGAACATTCGTAGCTGAGCTTGACATTCATCCGTTCGTTTGGCATATACCACAAATCGAGCCATAAATGGTACATGAATTGCTTCCCTAAAATAAAATATTAATATGTTTAATACATATTATACTACCTACGAACAATAAAAACTATTTATTATTCGTAGTATACTACATAATAATTAAGAGAATGCTATGTATTGATAATATTTTTTATGCTCACCGATACAACTCTGTGGCCATTTTAGTAGCATCTTCAACATGTCGGCAATCAATTAACCAATATCTAGCTGATACAGTTGTGGTGAAGGAAACACAGTCATTTACAAACGTCAATGGAGTATTTTCAGTCACATCCTCCCAATGAGCTCGGTTTGTTCCTCCTGGGTTCAATTTAATATTTATTATTGACAAAAGTCATAAACTTAATTTAACTCTAATTTCAATACATGCTTGACGATTTTTAAAGTTAAGATAGTCAAATATCCCAAACTACAAGGCATGTCGTATGATTTTTTGCCAATTGTATCAATTGCATGCAGTAGCTCTGTACACAAATAATTTCATATTTCTATAATATCTACGCGGTAATATTGAAAAGTAGTACAATATTATAAGTTCGATTCTAATATACAGTTCCGTAAATTAAAAACCATAAGATAAGAAATTGGAAAGATAGATTAATAAAGGAAAAGAAAATTATAATATTTCCAAAACGGCCTATAGCAAACACACAGTAAGCGAGGACGACATACCATAAGGAAACAATAACATACCGTGTAGTAATTAATGGTAATGACGTAAATACTACAACTTTGTTAAAACGATCCTGTAAATTAAGCATTGTG
Source organism: Plebejus anna (assembly GCA_018236805.1). Classification (NCBI taxonomy): domain Eukaryota; kingdom Metazoa; phylum Arthropoda; class Insecta; order Lepidoptera; family Lycaenidae; genus Plebejus; species Plebejus anna. The sequence goes on along the minus strand of DWTA01000465.1, from coordinate 7,131 downwards.
CTATTTTTGTGAAAACAAAAATAATGATACTAAAGATTCCAATTGAATATAAACGAGTCTTGGTCTAGTTTTGATTTACAGATCTCTCGAAGGAATACACACTAAAATCGAATTCTATAAAAATAATAAAAACAAAAACCTGAAAAATGGAGTGTGACGGAAACAATGTACAAAAAGATGACAAAGAAAAATGATAGGCCGTTTTGGAGAAGAAGTTGATTATTATAGGCAAAAAAATATAATTTAACAACATTGACGTAGAAGTATGAAATGATCATGGTAAAGTGGCGCGGTTAAACGTTCAACGTGATTTTGCTATTTTAATTCATAAACCGTTTGTGCTTGGATTCGTTACATAAAGTGCCATTTTGTTTGCAACTTAGCTACCCTTTAGATATAAACATCTTAAAAACCGAGGTGTGAAACATTATATTGTGCACTTTCGTTTTTCATTTTTGTTTATGATACAGTGTCAGTGATTAACAAAGCAAACTTCCAGCCCGTGCAAAGAGAAAATATTTGAAAAGCAAGATATGAAAAAAGCATTCAAAATGGATGATAAATAATGAGAAAATATTGATATTTATACCAGAATATAATTAAAAGTATAAATATCAACAGCTGTTCGATGACGAAAATCAATCGTTAACATTTAAAAACAATATTACAATAATGATAAATAAAAAGAAAGGTGAAACTTAAACCGATATTCTTGTTTTGAAGTTAATATCTCTAATTTTTTTACCTTCGAGAGATCTTTTGCGAAATACCCCTGTTGGTCGATAGCGTCGTTTAGGTGGCAGCATTAAATTTGCCACACACGGTGAGCGTGCAACACACACAAACACACGAAAACAAAACAATGTAGACACGCACAAACGCACACATAGGGACGTGTCCCCTCAGCTGCTCTGTGTATTTGCTATAAGCGTTTTAGCTTAGGACTTCATATTTCAATACTGAATTAAGCAATTGATTTTGAGTAAAGTATAAATTATTTGAATTATTATTGTTATTGTGTCGGTATTTTATGTATCCGTTATAAATGTAACGATTTAAATAAACAATGAAAAACTACTAGATTTAAAAATGTAACATGCCCATTGCATACTAATTTTCGTTCTAAATAATTATTATGTTCTTTTTATCTACTCTATTAATAATAATTATATCAATATTCAAGTTAGTAACATCTAATATATCTTTTGTCTATTATATTGTTTGCAAATTCTTTAAGACACTACATTCTACCGTTCGTAGATATACTGAATTAAAGTTGTTGTATGTTTTTATTGTCGACCAAAATCATTCTACAAATTACACGTGTTGTAATGGAATATAATTTAAATGCATTTTTAATGTGTCTAGTCTATTTATGATAACTTTGTCAGTATCGACTATCGAAACCTAATTACTGCTCCTAGCTAATAAAGTATTATTATTAAAAACTTTTATAACATTATCTACTTAGCAAAACAAGCCATACTCCATTGCAACACTTTACGGACTTTCACAATATGTTAGTTACTAGATTTACTTCACACCACTTTGAGAGAACTGTTTATTAAATATGAATAATTTATATGTGAGTGACAGACAGTGTTAGTTTAGAGGAACTGAATGAAACTGTTAAGTTTGAGTCTAGTAACAAACATTCTACATTATAATTTAAAAAATTAACATAAGACGCACCTGAGATAGAACAAAGCAATCGTAGTGTAGGGGCTGAAGATGTACTGTATTGGTTTGTCATGCCCTGAGTATGAGGACGGGGTGCCGGCATACTCAGCGTTATAGCCTTATGGAATTTACGTCTCCTGGGCTCCACGGTTACTACTGGTGACACTGCTACACCACGACCCAACAATTTTGCTGTTAGCTCCGAGTCTATAATTTGAGCCTGAAAACGTTATACGATAAGTATTTTTTTAAAATACCGATAAATATAAAGGAGATTATAGTTATATATTTTTATTAATTTGAACAATGTGTCTTTGAAGCTAAAGACCAAACGCTGTAAACATGCTTTGTTTTTGAAGCTTCTACATTATTTGCGATGATGAAGATGATACAATAAACAATAAATTAAATAAATAATTACTTACCCTCGAACGAAGAGACGCTAATATCTCAATGAAATCAATAGACACTGGCATGATAACTAAAAAGTGTGCTGGTGTAGAAATAAGGAATTGAAATAAAGCTGGAAGGGTGCTTAAAGCAAATATGAATGATTGAAATCACAAGAAAGGCATTAAGGTGTAACTAGTTCGCATAGTACCTTGCAAATTTCTCACACATGCGCTTAAATAAAAACATCCAATATGGAAAGCTTAAGAGAAAAAAGAGCAAATAAAAAGTCATGCAAATCTCGTTTGGTCTTTAGGAAACACATTCTCACAAATATACACAAAATATAAAGCTTCATATATCATTACCCAATAAATTTAGCAGTTGCTTAAAATATATACTACTTAACTACCAGATACGTCACTCCAAATTTTTCACACATTTATGCACTATTTATTACGATTATACTCCGTGTACACTGTACATGCTTTAATGCCTAAAGACCAACTAGATACAAATTTCCGTTAAAACGATGTGTGAGAAGATCTTTCCAGTGATTTCAGTTTCAATTTTGCTTTAAATTGAAAACAAATGAGAGTATATCAATATTTTTATTTTTCATCTACACAGTTCAGGAGAGTACTAAATTTATTGGGCAATGGACATATAACATTCTAGTGGAGTAACGTATTGCAGATAGAAACTACAATAATTAATTGCTACTAGTAATAAATCTGAGTGGTTAAACATTTATATGTTTTTCAATTTATTTTGCCTATATAGTATTTTACTGAACGTCGAACGAACGAAATTATTTCATCTAACCATATTCTTAAAGTTTGTATGTCATCATTTTCTACGATAAAAAATTCATATTCATTGTCTAGTTGTAATTAATTCAAAATTTGTAGCTTCTTCTTACCAGCAATATCGCTTTTTTACAAAGAAATATGCTATTAACCGTAGTGTTATGTTCTAAAATTATAAATCTATTTTCGTTGTTATAATTCTTTCCATGCGAATAAGGAAAGATCAATCTTTTCAAGACATTTATACCCTAAAATTCTATTCTACCATCTATTTTTAGACAAGTGAAAATAATATATTCCATTTTTCTTAAATCTAAGGCATTATTGCAAGGCATACCAGCTTTCCAAGTATGGAATTTGAATATATAGTTATATGGATATAAGAATATGTTATTAAGAATAATGGTAACTTTATTAATTGAGGCTTAGCAGAAATAAACAAATGTATTTTAGATAATATTATATAAATAAATTAGGCTAGAGTAACGTACTACATTTGACTACAACATCATCTTTTCACGATTATATTGAGCTAGAAGCCTACAAAATTCAAGAATAATTAAATAGATATAACTGTTTGGCATACATTTGTACTATATTATTTGATATGAAGATTTCGACTAAAACAAACTGAAAATTTTTTCAAAAATTTAAATTTTATTAAAAATGCAAAGCTGAGCTAGTTAAAAATAATATTATTATTATTTCATTTTAATTTAATTACATAAAATAAAACGTACTGTATCAAGATATAATATAGTTTTGTATTAATGCATTGTATAAATAAAACTTGGCACACACATTGTCAGACTTGAAATAATCAGATTATTATGTAGTTTTTATTATTCGTAGTGTATACCCGTATAATCCAAAAGGTAGACAAAATCGTGATTTAACAAAATGCAGAACATCCATTATAATCGAGCCTCCAAAAAATACTAATTAATAAAGTTTATTTTATAAAAATATTCTTCGGCATTAGAGGATATGATGAAATATTTATGACAACCTTTTGCAACGACTTGGTCGATCTTACACATACCACACTCTTATATCTAACAGAATACTGACTTGATTATCACACATGGATACACTTATGCCTATTGTACTACCAAATCAAAGAGAACCGTTTCTTCTTGGATACATTATTGACGGTTATCTTTTTCAAATTCATATCCTTAACCCCCTTACGCGGTTTGAAAAGATTTACCTGGAGGCCAACTTTGATTTTCTTCGTCAAAGCGCCCTGAGGGAACACTGCTTGCACCTGTGGGACCACCGAGCTTGATACCATTCCACCTGTAAAAGAAATAATAATATTTCGTTTTTAATAACCTAAAAGAAATTATGTATTATAAAATTTCGGGAACTTATATTCTAGCAAATTAGAAAAAGAGGATAAATCTCTTAAGTCTAAGAAAGATTAGACAACGATATGAAACAAGAAACAAATCAAAATAATGTAAAAGCTAAAATAACTAAAAACAAATAATAAAACTTAATCTTAAGAGAGTACTTGAAATTGAAATAATAAGGCAAATGATAAGGAAGTAATAAATAGAATTGAAATAGAAGAAAGGAAGAAAGAAAAGGAAGTAAAGCTACCTTCTGGTCCAATAGCGTGAACCTCCTGGCGTATACGCGAAATTACCGCAAAGTATTGCGGAAAGTCGTGTGTGAGGATGCGGGTCACACGTGGTGCATCCCAACCCTTTTCGTCCTCGTTCGTGTCTGGTAAATAATATTAATGTTAAAACAGTCCCATATAGTACGCTGTACGATCAATTCATGCATTTCTTATGGATTTGACAGATTTTTCAAGACGTCTCACGCTCACGAAATCTGATCAGTACAATTTAAAAATGTATCTACGCGTCACGAGTATCTGTCTGGTAAGTTGTAGATAGCCTATCCAGCACTTATCGGGAAGTGGTGAAACAGGCCTGAATCTTAAAAAGTACTTCCAACTAGTGCCTAATAATTTTGTAATTGGATTATTTTATTTGAGTATAAATTTCAAACTGCGAATCGACGGGCAAAACTTCATGTCCACTATAACGTGGACAACGTTATATCTAATAGCTGAAAAAGCTAATTTAACGCATCGTCACCATCATCTTTATCATTAATATTCTAAATTATTGATATCTAGGCACTTTATTATCTTCCAGGATTCCTGACAACGCAGACTCTGAAGTTGTCTGCAATTACTATAGTATTTTTTAGTAGTTATACGAAACTAAAGAATCTGAAAGTTAAACAAAATCATCATTACCTTCAATCTCCAGCGTTTCATGTAGTATATCCTGTACGACGTCATCAGTGGCGTCCGCGTTGTGTTCCCGCCAACTTGTGCCGTTGTCCGACCGCAGTATCACTATCTCTCTCTCCTTCCCGCGGAGAGACGCGTAGTGCGGTACCTCCAGGATCACGGGACTGTAGGAAGTGATATTTTATGAGAAACTAGATGACGCCCGCAACTTCCTTGCGCCAAAATTCGTTTATCGCTCGGAAACCGTATATTTTTCCGGAATAAAAACTATCCGGAAAGTATCATGCGTTTCAGCAAAATTGGTTCAGACAGACAGACACACTTTCGCATTTATAATAATGTATTAGTATAGATAATTGTTGAGCAAAACAGAATAGAAAGGGACTGAGGAGTCCGGGACGGCACTGGATGGAACGAAACGGAATTGAAGAGAAGTCGAGAGACGAGAAGACCCACAACTGCATACAAACATAAGAATCATTAAAATATTCAATCCAGGGAACTGTACAAATAGACACACTCCTGGCAACAATCTCTTCCACGCCAACCAATGTTCTGGGTTTGTGGACAACTTCGTATGTGATTACTGATTATAGATAAAATTCCGTAATGCATTTCCGTAATGTACAGATGAAATTTATAATGAAAATCTTATAATTCTTACACATTTCTTTCGAATACTAAACTTTAAAATCCTTACCCTAAGAATTTGGCAGAAACTGGTCCCATTTCCAAAACTCTTGAAGCCAGAGCCTCTCCCTCCATCAGCGGCGGCATGTGATTGATTCGTGATGGCTTGAGATATCTGTAATAGAACGGGTAATTTTGTACACCTTACTTTTTACAAATTCTTAATTCTCTAATAGATTTTTTATAGTGCGATATACTTTGCAATCCAGAATAAACTGCCTTCAAATACGCAAAAAAATCATAGACATTTATATATATACCAAAAGTGTCACAGCGACACGTCGCTTGCTGGATACTTTGCCGTCGGATTACCCTAAAGCTTCTATATTTTGTCTTCTATACAGGGTGCAATTAAACCTTCCTGCCAATTTTTTTCCAGGGCCTAGGTATCATTAGGAGAGTCCATTAAACGAAAAAAAATTGGGGTTAATTTTTTTGATAACATATTTTATCCCATTTAAAAGCGTTGCAGAACGGTCAATCGCGGCGGTGGGTACGATCGGGGGTGACGCGGGGCGAGGCGCGCGCGCGGGGGTAGGTGAACGGTGACGTAGAGACGCCAGATATTGCTTGGACTCATGGTAACGTCGCTGGCTACGTCGCGGTGGTGTCCCGGTGAGTTATGGCTCGTACAGATTAGATTGACGCCAGTAGGCCAATTACCTGCAAGTGATCCTAGTAGGTTGCTGCGCAGACACTACTCGTTTGTATGTATTTTTATACAATTACTTATTCTATTTAATTACCTGCAAGTGATCCTAGTAAGTTGCTGTGCAAACACTACTGGTTTGTATGTATTTCTATACAATTACTTATTCTATTTAATTACCTGCAAGTGATCCTAGTAGGTTGCTGTGCAGACAACGGCGGGACGATCACCCGCACGCCACCCCCGCGACAACCACGCAGAGCACCACCACGAGCGTCCACAAGGAACGATACCAGGAAACTGAGAACATAAAAAAAATACGATGTATTGTAAATATTAAAAAATAAAGAATACACAGAAACCGGGCTGAAATACAATAGATTAGGAAAGACAAGAAAACCTAATCGAGTAATTGATTTTTACTTACTTTTTCCATTGAAGCTTTTTCCTGTTTGCAATTCCATGATGCATGCGTAAGAAACAACGATTAATTAACGGTGACGAAGTCTGTAAAAATACAATCATTTGTAGGAAAATTGTAAAACATTCATATGCTCGATAGGAAATAAAGTTAACCTTTACACATCTATAGGGACCGTGCAGAGCGATGACACTGCCGCAAGTGGCGAATAGCCGAAACT
>DWTA01000464.1:0-10431 GCA_018236805.1 Plebejus anna | reverse complement strand
TGCAACCGCGATAACAATGGAAAAGTTGTTTTTCTCACGATCGACGGGTTAATACAAAAGTAATGGTTTTTTTGTTACTCTGGGTTGCCATTTAAATTAAAATGAAATGTAACATTAAGTATATAATAAAATGCCCTTTAAAGTTGCCTTTAGTGACTTTGTCTTAATAACATAAAATACTTTTAGAATTTCGCACAATTATTACCATCTAATAATTTTGTGTTGTTTTTTTTTATAATAAAACAAATAAAAATAATACAATATAATACACGTCTTATTCTAATTTGACATTAAATTCTCAGTAGTATACGAACTAACGACAATAATTTACTATTTTCATAAGAGATTTCACAATCAGCTAGCACCTATAAATTATATTTGAATATTCAAATTCATCTGCCTTGTTCTATAATCTACATTTAAATAACGAACACGAAAATTTTAAGCCGGCAACACTCAATTCAACCTAGTGTTGCTAGTTGCAAATTAATATCGTCAGAAAAACTTGTAATCTTATTTACATTTTGCAATTGCACATTGCACAGAGTGTAAAAAATGTCAGAATACTGTACAAGCGAAAATACTTTAAATTGACAACACTGAAATATATTCAAAACTTAAAGAAATCGATCAAATTGAACATGTTTGTACTGTGTTGTATTCGATTGCTTTTAAGTATGTCTCTAAAGTGATTAGAAGGAGAGGAAAAACTTATCGTTAAATATTTTTTCAGTCTTACAATAATTATAGCTCTGTTCTAAGAAATTATACAATAGTTCATATTCGACAATTTAAAAGTAGTTAAAAAATTTAACATAGAGTTTAGTAAATATCTGACAGTAGTCGAAAAATATTCCTCGAATTAAGTAATAAAATTTTGGTATTTTTACAAAAAATGTAAAGCTACATTTACACAACGTGTAAAACACTTGAATTAGTATCTATTACATCCTAACATCCATACCCCCTTACTCAGAAAAAAGTTACACAATGATTAGTCTATATAGAATGCTTTGTCTTTGGAAAAATATTTTCAAATACAAGACAAGAACATAGCATTGTTTAGACTTTTAAAGTATCCATTATATAGTATAGTATTTACTAGCAAGGGGATAGTCTATAGTCTATACACATACAATTAGAACATACATTCATTTTACAAAGACAGTTCGAGGGATATACTTCCAAATTAGCCTTAAAGTGAGGTAGTAAAGAAAATTGAGTTTTATTTCAATAGTTACAAGTCGCAATTTACATTGTACTATCTAAAATCGGGAATGTTACAAATTTTGACCCTTATAATATACAACTACCCACAAGCCGCCAAAAAATATAGGCGACGTACAATGGCACATACATTATTAACTATATAAAGCTTGACCACAAACTATATTTAAGTTACAATTTGACTAATTAAAAGAAAAATTCGAATTAAAATTTTGAATTTGACTTTGATCGTTTAATATAATTTATCTATAAATGTTACCGCTAATGTGCGTAAGCCAGTTAGACTGCAGATTAACAAGGCATTCTTAATTCTTCAGATTTTCTGGGTGAGTCAGTTAAAGTGAAAAAAGTATATTTTATTGTCATAAAATTACATAAAACAGGTTTTTTTTAATAAAACATGTTATTTAATGTAGAGAATTATATGATATAATATTTTGGACATAAATAAAGGAATAAACAATTAAATTTTAAGTAAAATGTTACTCCACTAATAAAATATAACAGATTGTATCATCTAGGAAATAAAACGATCAACACAACAACAGTCTTAGGTTGACAAGCTTGAGTCAAAGTTTTTAGGACTTTTACGAAGAAAGAGAATGCAAACGAATTAGGTAAAGTGCAAATATAAGGTTTTTTTTATTTAAATTTCACACTTTAACGGATGGTATCAGGGAAACTGCAGATTACCTAGGTAATGTGCACGAAACGTTAACGTATTCTGCATTCTAACGGTAACATATTATATATTGTATAAAATGTAAGGGAAAAAAGGATATGAAAATATATGAAATTTTTAGATATAGGTACCATTACTTTCCAAGAATTAACAACTAAAAACTTTTATAGTCACAAGATAATTTTAATATCAGATCAAATAGCAGTATTTACAAATAATTATAATAACACAGAAATTGATAAGCAGATGACGGACTATTGTTATAATTTATATTATATGCCAAAGACATAACCTGACCAAATTTTGTAGGTCCCCCATCCGCTAAAACAAATTTCTGTTTCAAAACATTTGTGACCTATCCTCAAAAGCAATGTCTCAATAAAAAATACTTGTAAAATTCGTTCCTCAGTTCTCAAAGTAGTAGAGCTAACAAAACATTATAATATACAATTCTAAATACTCTAAACTTTCTGATTGGTCATTGAACATAATATCTAGGAGATCGAAGTAGCAAATCGTTCGTTTTTTACCTTTCAGTTGTTAACATCAAGATAAATCATTAGTTCGAAAATTCAAGGTCAACTGTTAAAAGTGAAACAGAAGATATTCTATCTCGCTTTCATTTGACCCTTGGTGTGTCGTTAGGTACTCAATGCATGGACAGTCTTCATGCTTTTAGTGTGAACAGGGTTACTCACTCAGATCGAATAGAAAAGCAAGATGGCGCGCAGCCTTTCAATTAAAGTCGTTTTTCTGCAAGCGTTTTGCAATACACAAGAACTATACTATTTTTCGTACTTGACAGACACATGAACAAAAAAACGGCCTTATTTCGAACTTACAACTCCATCTATATTTTTATTTGGTCTGAGCATATATTATGAACGTGTGGATGCGGATTCGGAATCGACAATATCATCCTTCGGCAATCAATAAACGCCAGAGCTAAGCGTCGCCATGTTGCAAGTTCTCGAATCCGAGTCCAACGTTTGTGAACAGCCTCCATAGTGTAGGTACATACTGCTATGTAACTTAGTAGGACAGTAATTACAAAGGTGAGACATACAATATTCATAGTAATATTTCTCTTTGAAAAACAAAGGTTGCGACATCGCCATTTCGAATTTCGATGCGTGCATGCAAGTTGGGGGCGTTTGGAACTTGCACGTGAGACATGACAGCGCGGCCATTTTGGTTTTCGATGTTGGCGCCATTTTGGACGTCTTCTACAGCGCTATATCGAACGTGGACGTCATCGGCAGCGCCATATTGGATGTGGACGTCATCGACAGCGCAATTTTGAAGGTGGACAGCGCCGCCATTTTGGGTGGGTGGGTGCTAGAGTCAGGCGTGTCAGGCGGTCACTTTACGAGACTGGAGAGCGAGCGTGATCTCAGTGTCGGAGAGCGCGACGCGGCAGGCGCCGCTGCCGCACACGCGCGCGCGCCGAGACCGACGCCGCGAACCGCCTGCGAGTTGCGACACACAGTTACGTCGCGTACGCGTGCGTTCGCATCACGTGCTCGCATTAGGGTCAATTCAGACGTAGATGCATTTCTAAATTTGTACTGAATTGACAGATTTCAATTGAGTGAGACGTCTTGCAAATCTATCAAATCCTTAGAAAATAAATTCATCTACGCATCGCGTTGCGGTCTGAATTGACCCTAAAATGCATTGAGACGGCCAAACGATTCAAACGACGTGTATTTTAGTTTTAAACTAATGTTACGATTTGAAGTTTGTTGAATTTTTTTTTCGACGATTTTATCACTTGGTTTGAATTGGACCGTCTCTGAAGCGCGTAGGGATCAAGCTACATCAGTCTGTTCATAAAAAGCAGAATGCATGTTTTATGAATCTTTATTTTCTTCTATTTTTTTATTCCTAATTAAAAGCGCACAGCAATACGCTCTTTGTCTCACTTTATTTTTAATTGTAGAAAAGGATGAATATAATAGATGTAGCTAAACCCTAGCGGATCACAAGCATAACAAATATCCATGTAGGTATAGATTAAGGGTCTAAATAACTATGTACCTCAATTTCTTAAAGTCGGTTTAAGAGGTTAAGCATTTCGGAAATGCTAGTCAGAACTCAGAACGCTTTTGCGATTTTTTCATTATTATAGACACTTAATGTATACTTGGGGCAAATAATATATTGAATATATGTAGATATTAATGAGTCATTCTCTGTTCAAATACACTAGGGCCTAGGCAGTGTAGAAATAACGGCGACGAACAACGATCACACATTGTATATATTACTGACGATAATTCGCCAGTTATCTAACTACAACAATAAAAACGATTTCATTTAATAAATAATAAAAAATAATAGTTACAAAAGCCAACATTTTACCTCTTTACTAATAGAATATTTACACAATGGATATCTCACACAATATTGTTATCCTTGTCTAACAGCTGACTCTTCAATCGTATCGGACAAGGGCAGCAATTCATAAGTTATCCATTGGCAATTTCTATTAGTAAAGAAGTCATGAGCGTTAGGTTTTTGGTATATTTTTGTTGTAGTCAAATAATATTTATGCGTGCACTTATAAAGAGCTTATTACATTTTTATTAATGCAGTCTTTCGATGTAACAATTTCAATATAAATATTTTTGGAGTCATAAACACAGTGTACGGTTAATAAGTAATAACAGATCCGGGAATACAACTTTACAATTTTATAGAACAGCAATAAGGTCAAAAAGTACCTATACACTGGACCTGTCTTCGACTGTACGTATTTTATTGTGCTCTGTCCCACAAATTATTGTTATTAAATGATATTTTCCAAGGGTTGAGAACAAACTTAGCTACAATGTTGGCATTAGTGACAAAGACTGATTGAAAAAAAATGTAATACGCTCCAAAAATAAGAAAAAATGCATGCTACGCATTCTCACATTTCAGCTGAATCATGGGGCATTAAGCGACAAATACATAACAAACGGTAAAGAGGTATACATTAAAATAAGATACAGACGTACAAGGCTGGTTTGACATGGCCGTAATCAGAACTAACGACGCCATGTAAAGTGTCATTTAACAGGTACTTTACACTCACGCCATTCAATATATTACTATATAGTTTGGCGCACGGTATATATAACACTAGTGTTATATTATATTACGTGGTTTGGCGTATGGCCAAATTATAGACTAGTATTGTTTGTGAATGACAGTTTGCGTGAAGTTCGCATCCACATGCAATAATCGAGGATGACATTTTGGATGTTATTGTGGATGACAATGTGGACGTCATCGTCGATGACATTGTTATGGTGGCGTGAATTCAAAGCATCCTTGTAGGTATTATATAGAGAATTGTTAATGTAAATAATACCTAACTTTTAAAATAAGTTTTAAGAAGAAATAGCCTACATACTACAGAATAGCAACTATGATCAACTAAAATATACGCGTTATTTAAAAGTTCTAATAAATTCGTTGCGATATAATAAATGTATTAAGGAGACTTATAAGCTTTTTCATGCCTTAAAATATTGTAAATCCTTAATAATTAAGCATCTATTTTTCCTTCATAAACGATAATATACCTAAGAATATTTTTGCGTGAAAGTCAGCCATAATATTTTAGTTATTCGTGAACTAAAAATTTGGTTCTCTTGTTCTCTTTTAGAAAACTCGAAACCATTTCAAAAGACGGTATTATAACGATCGACATAATAATATATTCTATGTTTTGATGGTACACGCGAATCACGTGAGATCACAGCGGACTGGACGGCACTTTCTATACACTTCTACGAGCTATCGCACACTAGATCATAATAGTGGAAAATGCGGCCCGCATTCTGCAGCCTAACATAATATCCGTATTTTAAATGGTATAGAAGAAGAGATATATATGTCAGTGTACATATAAAGCAGCAAACGTGCAAACATGCGAACATATACAAGTCAAGTGCCACACTAAAGCTACCCCCTGCGCCACACTGTTAGTTGCGAAGGCATTTCGACGTGAAGTGAATTTGTCAGTAATTTATCTATTCGTTAACACTATTGGTTCGAAAAATTGTTTCATTATAATATTATACTGAGTTCAACTTAAATGACCAATGAGGTCTGTTTGCGGATGCCACAAACAAGGTGTAACAACCAGTAAAACAACAATAACTTCATAGATTATGAATATATATTACACATTAAAAAGAGACTGTGCGATTTAGCAAAACTGCGCCATCTATCCACAGCTCAGGAAACTTAAAAATTTAATAACATATTTTTATGATCAGTATAATTTATTTTAATTTATTGTCTGTCAAATCTTTAGCCTGTCAGGACAGCAATGGATTAAACATTTTTCGATGTAAATGTATTTTCTGAATTGCGAAGAAAAGTCAACTCAAATCATGTGAATTCATCTTTCATAAAACCGCCCTTGACTCGACCTATTCAGTCGCAACGGTGATAATGAAAAAAAAAGTTCAGAATAAACGTGTTGTCTAACTAACGTTGGAAGTACTTGATGAGTGAAATGCCTTCGCCGGATTAGTCCGCACCACGTTATAACACAAACTGTACCGGTGCGCGGCCGCGGGGTTCAAAACAGAAACTCTAGGCAGGCGACAAGCACGTATAGAGCGGTGCTCTCCGTCGGGGCCCCGCAAGCGGCGGGGGCTTGCGGGGCCTCGGGGCGGGGGCCCGGGGGCGGAGCCTCGGGCGTACCGGCGCGCGCTCGCCCCGCGTCCAGCGACGCGGCCGGCTGCAGGAACCACTCGGAGCGCGTGCGCATTCGAGCCCGCTGCCGCTCGTGCACCTACACACCCGGTCAAAACTGATCAGGCGCGATCCGAGGTCACGTGACCCCCAATAATCTAGTTTTCTTTTATTTTGACATAAGTATTGTGTCTATTCGTGGCCCCCTTCAAAATCTTGGTTAGGTTAGTGTCTTTTATATCGTCATAGGTACTGTGGTCTGCGCCTTATATTATTCGTGACCTTGAAAATATCGTTACAAACCCCCACGCCCCAAGTTTCAGACTGAGGGACATGACAATCCAAAACCTAGATTACTGTGTCTTTTATTTTATTATTGTACCTATTTGTGACACTCCCCCCTAAAATAATATGACAAACCCCCAATATCCCACCCAAATAAACCCAATATAAGGCTGCGACCGCGGCTGCACCTGATATACCCTGACGGTTATGGGGTTTCAGATCAGATCAGATTTCTTTTCTGTCTTTTTTATTCCACTACTTTTTCATCCTATTGATTGTATTAGGTTATTATACAGATGTTATTTTCACTAGTATTCCAGACTCAGGTCTAGCTCATCTGATTCAACGTAATACTGTAAACCATTTGTATCTTCAACACTTCCTTATCCTTTATATTAATGGCACAGTTGTTAGAGCTTTATATATAGAAGATATCACCAGATTTAAGGTAAGGTAAAACTTAAATATATATTTTATGGAAAAAAAAAACATGACAGTTTTTATTTTAAGTACAAATAATATTCTTTTTATGTGAAGCACTTTATAAGTATCTACGATAAACATAATAAGGAAACATATAATTTAAAAATGTCTTCAATAAACTTTACCAATATCAAAAACAACTGACATGCCAGAATTTTACTCTTCAACACCACATCATTTTTTTTTCATTCTGTTAGTTATAAAGCACCAACATTAAAAATTTAAAAACATTATTCTTATTGTTAACACTAATTACGGGGTTAGTGAAAAGCTCGGGATTGGGTTACACCTACCATCACAAAAATTAGTACCAATGAACACAGATATAACTACTTAGTTTGGTTCCAATTATATAAACACATAATATGCCGTTTGACCACAGAATAGGCGCAATCAGTTTAAACCTTATTACCAAGAGAATGTAATCACAATAAAGCTTATTATGGTTATTTCAGTTTCAGGGTAAATTCTGATATTTGAACGCTTAATCAGCAAGTATTTTATTCGCCTGAGACGATAGTGCAACGTCGCCATTTTGTCGTGTCTATGTCTCAGCCAACTAGTTTAAACTGCCGTTCAATCAAACAGTCTCGTCTAGCTTTTTAATTGAATATTTAAGTCGCCCAAAACGTTCAACACTAGAGCTGATTCAAAAACCGCCGTGTGCCAGCGTTACCATTTAACCAGTTGGCTAAGCGTTATCTAGCTGCAGTGTTGAACGTTGCAGTCAACAAGTCGGCTAAACGACGTGTAGCCGTGTGATTGAATGGCGTTGTTCAGTCAAAGGGCTACTGTTTGATTGAATGGCTTTTTTAACCAGTCGACTGCGACATCGCCATGGTGCCAGGGGCACAAAACACCTCGTTAATTAAGAGTTCCTTTGAATTATCTGGAATTACCCAGTCTCTGAATATTCCCTGATAACATTCTGGCAATGGGTTTTATTCTGATTGAACCGCAATGTATTTTTTTTTAACATTTTTGTAATTTCTTGTTCAGTAAGGGTGATATAATACTTTAACATTTGAACTATTTTTAATTTTATTATGTACTCGTTATATATTATAGTCTATACTTTTTTATTTTTATTAAAAACTATTATTAAAAACTAAAATTCGCACTTTCTAAACAAGACACTTAGTTTCATGTACGAAGCATTGTTGCCTAGCAGAAACCATTTTGTCTTACATGCAACAGATAAACCACTGAATTATACGATACATCAAATATTTACAATTTCATCACACAGAAAATACTAACACTTATTACTTTTGTTGACCGTAGTGACTATATCTATGAGTGACTATATCTATAATGAGGTTTTGCTAGACATCAAATACTTCCAAAATATTTCGTTGCTTCTTTTGATATCACGAAAAAAACGCAGATATCGTCAACCAGTGGTTTACATAAGTGAACAGATAGACAAATACATTTCGTGACTACGGGTGCGTTATTAGTTAAACCTTTCACCATTATTTAAACAATAATTCCTTTAGTGCGCGCTAAAATTCAAACAATCTTCAATTTAATAGAAAATAAGATTTTTTATTTACACCTGTATATAACCAGTGATTTGTGTATGTGGTTCCTATCTATTGGTTATCCACTTTTAGGTTGGGTACACTAGAGTTAGGTCAGGTATTTTAAGGTTTTAGGTTATATTGAAACCTACATAAATTGAAAAAATATCTAGAACTCTAGCATTGAAGAATATACAGTCTTAAATTTGTTAATAACATAAAAGTTATTTTGCTCTACCCACCATTTAATCTAGCAGATCTTTTAGTGTTTGTTTGGGGCATTCTAGAACCTAACGAGAGTCCGTTTAAATATAAAAAGACCAACTTAAGCCTGACTTAAAGTTAATCGTTGATCAAATATCATGTTTTCTCTCTCGTTTTATATGAAAGATATGTCACGATATTGTGATAAACAATTACCAATAACCTATTTTAAAATGTTATGTATATCTGTATAAAGGCCGCGCACAACTTTAACAACACTTGGCAAATCTGGCAGAAGTGATGTGTGCGTTACGCTCTGGAGTTAAGGTTGAATTTGTTACGTGCAATTTTGGTTTGTCGCTTCGATGCGCATCTACTCTGCGCTGGTACAAATTGACCGTGATCTACCAATATAAATATTATATAATATTTATATTGGTAGTATATAAATATTATATAATATTTATATTGGTAGTAGTATAATATATAACATATACAATAGCGTTCCCACTCCGCTCACTTCTCTCCCCACCAAAGGGAAGTAAAACATTGGGCATTCCCCTTCCATTTGTTCCAAGTGTTATTAATGTTGCGCGCGGTCTTTACTTCTATGGACTACAGTATATAAAAGAATATACATGATGTAACAAAATCGAGTGATAATACTTTAGGCTATGTGTTCCTTATACCTATTATAGAGTTCACTGTGAAAGTAGCAGCCCTGAAAGAGCACATTTTTTGTGATTTGTATGCGTAAGCACTCCAGCGTCAGGCATTTGCCCATACAAAAGTACAAAAAAGTTACTCTTTCAGCGCCGCTACTTTCACGGTGAACACAATACAAAGGACACATACTATCACGTTGTTTTATTACACCCTGTAGAGGAGTATAGATAGGAGATTATACCGATATAATAGATAGGCTTGACCTTACCTGGGGCAAGTAGGAGAGGCTCTTAGTACTCTCCGCGTACTTGTTGATAGCTCGCAGTTCGTCTAACGTCATGTGCGGGCTCGAGTTGGACCGAGATGAATGGGACGAAGAGCTCACCGACACCTGGAATCATCATCGTCATCATCGTCATCATCATCATCACCATGCTTTATAGACGAGTGATAATAAACATCACAGATTTTTAGAAATAAGTCATATTATGTTATGGAGGCGTGGCACTCCGCACGCGCGCTAACTAGTGCGCAATTGTATATAAAAGTGTCAGTCGTATGTAAAATTGTAGTGTTTAACCAATCAGGCTCACGAGATTTATTCGTGCGAGTCACTGATCTCTATTATACAAGTACGCTGGATCGCTGATACCCGCCTGCTTTATG
>DWTA01000463.1:0-10432 GCA_018236805.1 Plebejus anna | reverse complement strand
GTCGCGTCGCGTCGCGCCTCGCCGCGTCACGTTGCGTTCTGAATTGACCCTAAGTCATGTACGTCATAAACTTTTATGGGATTCTTTATTTTTCGTTTTAGAATATAATATTTTTTGAAGGACGTTCTTAAATAGTAAAGGACTTCGATTTTTTTCAGAAAATTTTGGAAATAAGGACTTTAAAAAAGTAGGTACTGACCGTAAAATGAAAAAAAATGCTTCTTACTGCGTATTATTGCAAAATCATCAGTGTAGAGCGATTTTTACACCCTATGAATTTTACGAAGCATTATTTTCAGCATTTCCTGTAATATATTTTGAATTATTTACATAATAGATATTATTAGTCATATTAGAACATAGTATGTGGGTGGTCTAATCTTATATGTACAAATCTCATCTGATAGTCATCATAAATGCCTCGGGCAAAATATCATAGACTAGTAGTCTGATAGGAAGAAAATATAATTAATTGTTATTTAACACTTCATTATAATATTATGTATTTAGGATTATGAAATCCAGTAATTTTTTTTCACTAATATTTTTTATGTTTTATTATGTTTTAAAATAAACAAGACAAAAATAAATAAATCACCAAAACATTTTTGTAGAGATCTTTATCACAAGTTTAAATCTTTATCAAACTCTACAGAAATTCTATAACAAATGACATTATTTTGAACTTCATTATATTAAGGGCCTGTTTCACCACTTCCTGATAAGTGCCGCATAGTCTGCACCACTTAACTTGACAGATAGTATTAGTATGGAGAATCAGTCAAAAATGTTGTGAATAGCCTATTCGCCACTTTATCAGAAAGTGGTGAAAGCCCTTAGGATTATAGAATCCACTTAAATTTTTTTCTCTAATAATTTTTAATCTTAAATAAGGCAAAAATAAGTAAAATGATTAAAAATAAAACCCTCGAGATATTTTTTTAAAGTTTAATACAACGAACTATCGGTACAATCACATATTATATGAAATGATAACGTGATATCGGTTCAATAAAATCTCAATAAACTCTACAATAATTTTAATGACATGAAATTTGGCAACTTTATAAAACAATTTACAACTTCAATGAATTAAAACAAATATATTTTTACATTATCATTTATGAACACACAATAATCTTTTATATTTCTATGAATAAAATGAATCTAACGTGCATTTTATACTATATAGTCGAAAACATTCATATCGATATTTTTATATTAAATTCGACGTATATATACATTGATTTATTTACTCGCGTAATTTTTAAACGCGAAAAATTACATTTACAAAGCTAAAACTACAAGCATTTTAGAGTCTGTTTATATTCAAGTCTTTATTTTTTATTTAAATATATTTGAGCCTTTAAATGTGTATTATATATTATTTTTCTATATTTATTTACGACATTTAATGCACAATTTAAGTCACTATTATGGACCGCCTTCTAAGGAGTGTTTATACATTTTATAATAAAATTCTTATACAAATTAACGAGTTAATACTAAAATTACGTTATTTTATCAAAAAAGAATTTTATGAAAAATTATAATATAGATGACGTGACATTTAGAATTGTAATAAAATTTTATACTAAGACGATATTATAAATGATTATTATATTAAGAAAACTTAAGATCAGACTTATGATAACAACACTCCAATTTTTGACTAGAGCTACTTCTAATGACTAAAACATCGAAAGACATACGGCGACTCTATTATATTATTTACATTTTTATTACGAAATACATTTATATATTATTTTTATAATTCGATTCGAATAGTTATGAAAATAATATTTCGAAACATAAGATTATTGTTTTAACACGTGGTGAATAAATACCACCAATTTAATGAACCTTTGGCACATTTTTCTTTAAACACAATAATAATATTACCATCGGTACCATACACAGAGCAGAATACTAGTACAATATAATGATTGCAGACTAGAAACCAGCTTACAAGAAGTTCAAAATTTTTTGCTGACAGTATTTCTTTTTAACTCAAAACAAGTAGGTTAAGGACAATATGATTTTAGTGACATTAAATAAAAATATCTCTATTTTCCTGATTCCTCTATCTCCATATTTTTAAGTTCCAAATTGTTTTCGCTTTCACTTGTTTTAAATCAATTTCAAATAGTATGAGTTCCATGCCACCTGTTACTTTGTCTGTTATTCAAAATCATTTGCATAACACATACGTTCATCAGAATAACAATTAACATTTGAGTTAGTTTTTGGCACACAACTTTCATTTTTCATTTGTGTAGATTTGGTACAATTTTTGGCACACATATAAAGTCTCCTGGAAGCACAAAAATTAAGTATAATAAAAATTTTAAAACTTTTTTTCTTTACAAAAAGTTTTTGAGTGTACCTAATTAATTGCATTTTTGCAAATTGCAATTTCGACACAAGACTTAAAATAGATAAAAATATTATACAACTTTTCCAAAGGATTATAACTTTAAAAATGTAGTTTTGCGGGTGTTTGAACAATCCTAAGATTACTGCAACCGTTTATAATTTCAAGTTATACTTTTAAACTCGAAATTTTTTTTTATTTTATTTAAAAGAATTTGATTCAAATCCGTACAGCAATGACCTAGAATACTTTAATACTTGGGCGTAAAATTTGATTCTGTCGTCTACGTTTGCAAATAAGCGTTCTTACTCTTCGTAATCTATTCTTTTTCAATTTTCATTGATCACAATCAGATGTAGTTCTCGTAATGATTCAAAGAGTTTCCCTTTGTCTTGTGTATAAATATGAGTTTTGCGAGAAAGAAAAATATATTTTCCGTGCACTATAATCTTGATAATGGTGGACGCCAGAATCAACTTTATCTTTTATTATTTTCATAATATTATACATTTACAGTATTACAAGTTTAGCTATATAACCGCTTGGAACATCAATATTTCGATTATCAACTAACTCTACTTTATCTATTCTTACAACTGTTGTAAATATCTTACTGTTACAGGTTTTTATATAGAATTAAATTATTACAAAGACGTCTTCGTCAAATATTCTTCTTTTTATTACACTTACTACTGAATTATTCTTTCTATGATGTCAATGATATTTCATCTTTAGCACGACAAATATATGAATCTATTTTAGAATAGTATCAATTTAAATCTATATTCTAAAAAATAATTCTTATAATCGATGCGTCGTTAACTATACGAAAAATATAAAAATGTCGCGCCTAAATTTTATTTTATAGCAACACTGTGCATGTGCGCATAAAATTTTAATAATAAATCTGGCAGGTATTTTTCGATTCATTTTCTATGTTTGTTACCCATATTATTAACCTCGGTTAAAAGTTTAGAATGTAATAAAAATATACCTATCAAATGCCTTAGTTTTCAGACTAAGCAATACTTTTGTTAACACATTACAATTATTAACATTAAAAGTAGGTTTTAATTACTCCGAAAAAATAATAATATTAATATAATCTAAAATTCTAAAGTGCTCCGTGTCAAAAGTAATTTTATTTCAAATATTATTAATAATACGGGTATCAATCTAGGGATTCAAAGTTTAAAGATTTAATCGGACTTATAATAAATTGTATAAATATAATAATAATATTATAAATGCTCTATCTTTGGCATGGGTATGAATTATTATAAAGGTCATGGACTGAAGTACATCTGCATCGTAATATTATTAATTTGCTTTGGACGTAGGCAGAAATCAAATACTATGGGCGCCTTCAAAATATATGCGGCAAAATTATGATTACGCTCAATATAATTATAATTATGACTGATTTATTAAAAATTATGCTTGAAAAAAAAATGAATGTTATTAATAATTTAGAAATAAAATTGACATAAAACTATAATGTCTTTAATAATTTGGCAGACTCTAAAACATATTTTTGGCAAGCTATCGAAACAAACATGATAATGTTTTAACTTTTATTATCTTTGTGTTTACATATTGTATTTTTTTAAACTTCCAATAATATAGTTTTTATGTACTTAAATAAATATCATAAACATTATTCATAATACAAAACCACCCCGGTCAAAATACAGAACTTACACATTTTAATAAAACAATTTTATTTTTGGTCTTTATACAATGGAAATAACGTATTAAATAAGTATAATTTAATGAATAAATCTATATTTGTGTCATATAAACTCGAAGGAATCTGTCATGAAGTATTTTCGTCAACCGGCTTTCATCCACCTGTCTATGGAGTATTCTAACGCTGACATCCACCTGAAATTATAATGAAATCATGTCAAATAGTCGAATTTGTAACGTTATCTTTATCGTTTTTATATGTATGAAAGAGAAGACATGATATTTTGATAAACAATAATCATAATTAGCAATAAACCAGACTGAAAGGCGCTAGACGCTAAAGCGAGACCACAGGAAAAATCATATTAAAAGTCAGCGACGCCTGGTAAAGTCCATAATATTATAGAATTTTAGTTTAAAAATTCAATAATAATAGTGACTAACATGAGTATTGTTCTGAAGTTTGGTCTAAAAGCTGCTTCAAAGCAAAAATCACTTATGCTTCGTTGTAAAAGTTTTTAGACAGGCGTTGAAATCTTTAATAGCGTTGTTTTTTCGTCATTTCAAGTATTTGAAGCAAATCAATAAAAATGCTATTGAAGAAAGTTGAAACTCCAGAAAGAGACATTATAGTTTACCTTCGTTTATCCATTTCCGACTCGGTGTAGAAATAGAAGTGTCGTTGTTTCGGCTCAGTAGGTGCCACCTCAAAAGCGTATTTTTTGGATCCAGCCGAGCAAGTCAACACTCGGTAACCATGTAGACATGCCATACCTGAAAATTGGAAAATATTTTATTATTTCATAATTCTAATAATTATTGGAAAATGCTTAATGGCCTGTATTTACTTTGATTTGTGCGAGTGCAGGTGATTAGTGATTAGGAGAAAGTCTTGCACTAATCAGTCGCTGTCCACACTTACTTTCTCCTGATTATTATTAATCACCTGCACTTATCGCTAATCAAAGTGAATACAGGCCTTTAGTCTGATTAACTGCATCTCAGATGTTTGGAATAAAAAAACCAAACAACTCTTTGTGACTACTCCCAAATTATGTTTTAAAATCAAAAAGTACTTTTTAATCCGAGAAATTGATTCATAGGTAGATGCACCTACGTTATTTGGTCGGTTCATGTCAAGCATAGGATCCATAATAATATAGTGAATGAATCAATTTATGTCATGGTACAAAACACTTGCACTACAAAAAACAGTATTACTGAATAGATCGTAATATAAAATACTTATTGATTGTTATGTTGGGACTACCTTCTTTTAATAGTTAAGAAGCTGGATTCTAAAAAAATGGGTCCCAGTTAAACTTATAAATACTCACCAAAAGCACTCTTGCTGTTCCCATCATTGTAGAAGTAGAGGCAGGCGTCTTTCAGCACGCAGTACCGCTTGGCCCAGGACTTCCACTTGGAGCCGAGCTTCATGAGGTAGCCGAAACAATCCGGCCGTGGGATCGACGACGGCGGCACCTTCATGTTCCTCATGGTTATGTCCAGCCAGCCGTCGCGCTGGAAAAGTGAAAACTTACATCACTTTTTTCCCCTAGCTAGCCTATGCTGTCCCACTGCTGGGCAAATGCCTCTCCCAAGGTCTTCCATTGTGCTCGCTCCTGCGCCACCGCTTTGTCTCAGAAATTAAGTTTTATGAAGAGCTATTGTATTATAGTCGTGCAAGAAAAAATTTTGTACAAGCATATCAAATTGAAAAACTGTAGATTAATTTTTATAATTGCACTCTTTTAGATGAATTCAGCATGTTTTAGCTTGCCCCAAATATAACAA
The DNA here is from genome assembly GCA_018236805.1 of Plebejus anna. Taxonomy (NCBI): domain Eukaryota; kingdom Metazoa; phylum Arthropoda; class Insecta; order Lepidoptera; family Lycaenidae; genus Plebejus; species Plebejus anna. The sequence goes on along the minus strand of DWTA01000463.1, from coordinate 4,572 downwards.
CTGATTACGCCAAGGGCATATTGCTTAAAACATGCACTTAGTAGTTTTCAATTGGTCCAAGCTATACCGGAATTTGCAGATTAATGAAATAGTAATAAACTAATAAGCCATGCAGACCTGAAGTTAAATTCTTCTGAGGCACTGGTGAATGTTGTGGCTGAAGCTCATCAAATCTAGTGGTGTGAATAATAAGCAACCAAATCGCGAAGAACTAGCTGATTCGCCCGCTTTGATTCTTCTTAAAGCTGGAAGCTGACCAGAACTAGGTAGACACTTACCTGGTTACTAGCGTCAATAGCATGCGCTAACACCGCCCGCCATCTTGCTGAGGATTCAGCGGTATCAGCAGCCAGCTGCAGGCGCGTACCACCACCGCGTTGTAGCCGGAACCCGTGCGGACGCTCCGACGACTCTTCTGATAGCTGGTAGTTGACCAGCATGAGCGCTCCAACTGGGTAGATGCTCTGGAAATGAGACAGATAAGTTATGTAGCCACAGATTTAGTTATGTTATGTAATCGAGAAGCTATTTCAGTCAAGAAAAATTTCAGGCCATTTGGTAGTTCATTTATGCTGGTGTCTCCGATTCATCTCTGGAGCTCAATTATTATCAAACCTCAAATGATGGCTAGGCTTACTGACTTGTTTGCAAAGGTTAGCAAGCAATAAAGCTGAAAACGCAAAGCAGAATGAAATTGCACAGTCCGAAAATTCATAGTAGCCTGAAACATCAAACGAGCTACCGATTTTCTTCCTAGCCCAATAGGTGCAAGCATTTTACTAGCAAATGCTAGCAGGAATGATATTAATCGCTCATTATAGATTTGATCGTTTCTCCACTAAGTAAGACGCTTAGTACTCACTGAATCCGTCTTATAGTAATACAGGCAGTTGTCTCTCTTCAGCACAAACCACCGTCTGGTCCAGCGGGGCTCGCCATCACTGGTCGCCCGCCATAGATAGCCGCTGTATAGCACCGCTGGTGCACCTTCGTGCGCTAACGATGCTACTACGTCGGATGTTCGGGCTACCTGGAATTGGAGTGAAGTGGTGTTTAATGATGGTGATGATTTAATAGGTGCTTGAGCTTGGATATACTGGTGATTTTAACTATGATTTAGAACTAGATATATATGATTATAGATGATAGATAGACTGACGAGAAAGATATCAAGAAAAAGGAAAATGTTTTTGTAGGCTATACAATCTTAAATGGATTGTAAGATATGCAGCAGCAGACAGTCTTAAAATAAAAGGAACAAGAATTAGGCCTCTGACAGTGAATATAGAAGTAAACGCTAATAGGCACTACTGGTACTAATATTAAAATTAACGATGATAATGACTTTATAGACAATTTACCAAACACATTAAAATTTAAAAATACTCTAAACGCCACAACACATTTTGTTCCACAAACAATTAGCAAGTTAGAATAGACACTTACGTCCAACTGCAGGAATTCGGAGCCAGAATGTGCTATTTTAACCACTTCTGAATGTGTTTTGTTTAAAACGTTGATCCCTGAAAATAACCAATGCAATTTAAAACTAACGATAGTTGTTATAATATTATGTAGGTACTTATTTGTATAATAACTGAAATGACTGAGGAAGTTGCAGTAGAAGAAAGAGAAAAAAATTTTAAACAGGCACTTGGCCCACCACACATTCCCACCAAGAAGGGAGAGTCGGGACCCGCAACAAAATTAATCAGAAGAAAGGTAGGAGGAGTAGGAGATACAAAGATGTTTACCATTGACAGCAATAATGAGGTCTCCGACCTCCAAACCCGAGGTCTCGGCGGGCGTGTCGGACTCGATCGCGGAGACCACTACCGGCTTGCTGCCGTGGATCCGGAAACCGAACTCGTCGTTCGCACGACGGACTATCACCGTTTTGTCGCTTTCTGGAAAATCGGAAAAAAGGATTATACTTTAATCAAATGTTGAAGTTGTAACTGCTTTGGTAAGGTGAACCATTTCATTAACTAGTAGTCACGATGCTAGTTTGTTAATTTTTAAGTTATCAATCCTCTCGGGCGTCTCAGAATGCACACATTTTTTGGTGTGTTTTCAAAATCGTCAAATGAGATAGAAATAGCTGGAAGGTTTATCGCCTATTTATTTGTCAAAGCAAACCTAAACAAATCTTTCGGATAAGCTTTACTTTACTTAACTTTAATTTGGAATTGGGTTTGATTTTAAAACTTCTTATTAATATTTCAAAGGAAAACATTTAAGATTTAAATATATGTTTAAGATATCAAAGAAAGTTTTAATCTAATTCTTTTGCTCTCCACAAAACAGCGTGGTACGAGCGTTCTTATTTATTTCTGTCTATTTGCAAACAAATCTGCAAAGGTTCAACCCTTAAATAGAAACTCTAAATTACTGACCTAAAATATAAAAACTCTGTTGTCCATGACATAAATACCTGGTTACTATTATTTCATTTCACTTTCATGCCCAACCAGGGTTCTGGAAGCGTGCCAAATGTTGACCATTCATGCCATGACTTAACCGACGTTACAAATGCGGTTAATGGTGGATGAGATTTATGAATATTGAATATGAATGCGATATTAATATGCGGGTCTTGGTATTTTGATACTAATGTTGCTTTAATGCTGAAAGGTATCTAGGTAGCTTTATTCAAACAAAATTTTAATCCAGCCATTTTTTAATGGTGTGTCCGTCTACTTGTTTATCTCTTATCACTAAAATCACCAACTGATTTGAATGAAAAGCTAGTGTAAGTATAGATACTTAAGGTCCTGGAAAATATTATAAGTAGGATAGTTTAAACTACTTATAATATTTTTCGGATCTTTGAAATAATGTACCGTAAACGTCGTGTTATTACCAAAATATGAAGATGCAGCAACATTACTACATATCTTACTAGATGGAGATATCTGTATTTCTTAAATGTTAGTATAAAAAAGTTTTAAGAAATGTTATTTGTAAATAATTTAAGATTATAAACCGTAAATACATGATTTACGTTATGTTAAAACTTAACGTTCTAGTTAGAGCTGACATTTCATATTATAACAATTTTTTATTGATAGTGCAGTTTTACGAGCTAAGTTTTCATTAGTAATGTTTCTAACTAGCTAGTTCTAAACGCTTTCAGTGTGACCCACGTAATAATCAAAACAGTACAAAATTAAATAGATCTGCACATTAAATAGATAAGTACTAACTTTTAAAACATCGAAATATTATGTTTATATGACGTTCCGAGAAAATTGCGTATAGAATTTAGAATTCGTAAAAGCAGCTGTGTTTGAAATTGAACGTTATAGAAATACCGCGGACTTATGAATATTTGTTAGAAAACTCATACATTTTTGTTGTAATTCAATTAAAAAAAATATATCATAAAAACAAAGAAAAAAAAAACAAATACCGCAAGGTTCTGAAGCGACAAGTTTGTTGACTTGCGATTGTCGACACCACAACACTAGCATCAATTTGAAAATCTCCTCCAATTTCTGCTTAATATTCCCATTTGGATGGTTGTACACTTGCTTGACTAAAATAAAAAGTTTTCATTTTATATAATTTCCCCCATTTTAATTTCATTTATTTTTATTTAATTTACTTACAGCTGTGTCCCATTTTTTACTTTTTTTTCTCACAACTTAACCCTCTCGCGCACCATGTGTCACAACGTCACAAAATAATAAAGTTTACTCGAAATCGATAACAGGAATGACATAATCGGCGCCTCGTACCGGCGAGACTGACGTCTGGCCTACGTAAAAATAAAATTAGTTCACTCGCCCAAACCAGTGGGAACGGACTGATTTTATTTTTTCACCGGTATGCAGAGGTCAGTCAAGGCTATGACGTCACGGGGTTACCTTGAGACGATTGATTCTTTGTAGGTGTTGAACGAGCAGACATAATATTGGTTAATGGTAAGGGATTATCAATGACAATAGCGATGAAAGAAAACAGGTGTTTGAAACTAGTTAGAGATTATCTATTATGGGATACAGGAAGAATAACTTTGTTCTTATTGCTAACGGTGTTGGCTAAAACTTAAAACAGCAAAGAAAGAGAGGGAGAGACCTACTCTCGAATTGAAAATTTTGAACAATTTTTCAAATTATCTCCCGTAAGTTGAAACTGAAATTTATAATTGAAAATGCTTATAAGAAATGCTTTAAATATAATATAAATATTTATGACTCAAAATCTGTCGTATTTTTGTGACTCAATACTCACACGAATAAAAAAACGCATAAAGATGATTTCAGTGACCGCATATTTTATAGTGTCAGCGCTGAAAAAAGCTCTATTATAAGACTAGACTATTTTAGCGTTAGGTCGATCTAAAATAGACCGCGTGTCTATTGCTAGGTGTGTTAGGTAGATCATTTTGTAGATATTAAATTAGCCCAGCGGGAACTCGTACACGAATCACGATTAATGTGACGTTGTTAAAATCTTATATATAAAATTCTCGGGTCACAGTGTTCGTTCCAGTACTCCTCCGAAACGGCTTAACCGATTCTCATGAAATTTTGTGAGCATATTGAGTAGGTCTGAGAATCGGCCAAC